>VUQS01046271.1:4794-28481 GCA_015108495.1 Heterochromis multidens
ACACACACACACACACACACACACACACACACACACACACACACACACACACACACACACACAGACGACAGACAGACAGACAGACAGACAGACAGACAGACAGACAGACCTGTTCTCCAGATCTGGCATGGTGAGGTTTCTGCTGATGAAGCACATCTTCAGACTGATGACCTTTCTGTCTTTGGATGAGGAGGAGGTACTGCTGTGTTTGGGTGACCCTGAGTCCTCGCTGCCACTGTAGCTGGGCGACTGTGGGCGGATGCCGTCCCACGGCAGGTCAGCCACTAGGGACGGCTTCTTGAACAGTGGAGAAACCTCACGGATGTACTTCACTGTGGAGCAGCAAGAGAAGAAGCACATCAACCAATGATGAAGCAAGATAGCAGGTTTGAGTAGAACTCAGGTTCCATCTATCCATCCCATCCATCCATTCTCTTCCGCTTATCCAATTCAGGGTCGCGGGGGTGCTGGAGCCTATCCCAGCTGCCATAGGGCGAGAGGCGGGGTACACCCCGGACAGGTTGCCAGTCTGTCGCAGGACTAACACAGGTTGGCTGATAAAACTATGTCATTATCCTAAATAGAAATAACATTTTTTCCAGTTTGTTTACATCTATTTTGTGAAGTGTTTTTTTTTTTGCTTGTTTGTTTTTACCCTTTTATTGTTCTTTTAAATTACTTTACCTGCTCTATATCCAACATATATTTTTAATTTATGTATTTATAAACTATTTTATCTAAAGTAGGTGGTAATATACTTTAGATGAATTTTTAAGTTCTAACATATTTATTTTACTTGTTTTGGCATTTCACCTGAATCATTAATCAACCATTAATCATTTAAAATGTAACAGTGAATGGTCCTGACTGGTCAAGAGCAAGTCTAATATAGAAGATGTACAGCTACCCTTTCTTTTCATAATCAAATAAACCAATCATTTTGCTGTTTTTGAGAAGCAGAATGTGTGTTGAGCTAAAGGAAGGTGTTGAATATCTACAGATTTCAAGCAAACCCAGTGTTTTGACATAGCATCTGTGGGAACTGAGCCGGTAAGAGTCTGTCACTCAGGATATATGGAGTGGCCAGCTATAAACCAAACCATAAGGAAACTCTGGGATGTTTTCTGAAAGAAGTCAGCTTTTAATCTGCTTCTGAAAACATTTTTTGGGCCAGTTATGTTTGAACTTTTTAAACATGCGTGGAGAGCACTTTATTCAGCCTGAGGTTTTTATCCAGTATTTGTCTGACCTGAAATTTAAACATACTTAATTACCTAATAGATTATATTCTGGCCAAGAACCCAGAGCTCAACTTTAAAGCACAAAGTGGTCTCTTGTGTGAAATTATCTTAGAAAAACAAGACTTGACTTGGCACTACAGCCGTGAGCTCGGCTGTTTGTAATAAAAATTACTTTTGCTCTGATGTGATGGATTCACTTTCCAAATTTGGTTGTGCCGTCGCCGCCCACTCGTTCCGACCGTACCTTCACTTTTTAATTCTTCTGCTTTATCCTCCTTTGTGAATAAACATTACATTTGCTCAGTGTTCACTCCTGTGCATGCTCTCATAGTCCATTTGTGTGCAAAATAAGTGTGTGAATATGAGAACTAAAAGAGAGTGTCTGGTTATGTGTGTATGTTGGACAATGAGTCGGTCTGCTCTGTATGAAACCTGAGACGAGGCTCTCGGGAGGTGAGGTCATTCTTGAACGTAGACTGGGATATTAGGATTGTGAAGGTATGCATGCACAACAGAGACCTACAACGGTTGAAGAGAATGTGATTTCCAATGGCAAGTACACTTTCAGGGTACTTGAGAAGACTGGAGAGTAGCTCAGGTAATTTTTTAGCCGATTATGAATTGATGTAAAAATAAATATCCACGTACAAGGACAGCTTTAACACCTGAACACTACATGCTGACACTGAGAAGCTAGGAAACCTAGTTGGCAACCAGTCTAAGAAAGATGTCTAAAGATTTCTAAAGAATGATACAGCTATGTAAACTGATCAAATTATTAGGAAATGTAAAGAGTAATCAGCTGTTATCTAAAAGTATAAACTGTTGATGGGCTAAAAGTAGTAATGGATACCTAGGTAAAAGTAGTAAAGGATGAAAATCTAAAATAAATCGTGAAGAGTAAATATGCAGCTAAAGGTAATGGTAGGCCTGAGCTGAAACTAGATAGATGGTTAAGTCATGTAGCTTAAAGTTATTTTGTTGGGATGGCTAAAAGTAAGTGGATATGGCATAACACAGAGCTGAAATAGTTAGCTAAAAGTTACAGGTAAATGGTGGCTATCAGATTTAAAAGTTGATAAAAAAGTAATAGTTAGTCAATAGTTAAATGGCTGAAAGTTATGGATACATTGCGAGAAAGTTTAGTACCTAAAATTTTCAGGAAAAAGCTAAAAGACATAGATAAATCATTAAAGTCTCATCAGTTGTTAATTAAAATATTTTAAATGTTCTGGATGAATGGCTGAAATGTTTCTTGATGCATGCTCCATAATCCAGGTAAAAGAATCCCAAAAAGCTGAATCTGTTCATCTGGACGTAGCGTTTTCAGTGGGAGAAACATTTCGTCACCAGGGGCTGAAATGTTGCTTGCTTATGTCACTGCAACTGTAAAATAAATAAATAAATAACTTAGATATTATCTTGCAGTGTCAGTGAAACAGATACTGCATCTCAGAGAGTGGTGGGGTACAGGAAGCTTGAAGGTGGGAAACCACTAAAGCAAAGTGCCTATGTATGACCTTGAATTAGTCAGTGAGATACAGATTGACTGATATGTAGGTGCAAAGCATGCTGCATGCCGAGTGTGTACATTACACGTATGAGTCAGAGTGAAGGGTGGAGTGGGGAGTAATGCTGAGGCAAGAGCCAAAACCGGCCATCCTAACCACACCACCCACACCAACACGGTCTGGGCCCATTTCTGCAAACCTAAGTGGTTTGGAGTAAGTAGGGGAGTGTGAAAGCATTCCTGAATGCCAATGTTTATGTGTGAGAGTTCTAGAGAAAAGCATGTCTCTGCTCCAAAGCCCCACTCTCAGACTAATAATCAGATTTGGTGCAGAGATGTTCAGCCAAGATATTTTCCGTCAGCAGACCCAGGCCTCTTTGTGGTTCTGCATGTTTATATCTTCACATACAAACATCTCACTGTGCATCAACGGGCTGTGATTATCTGTGTAAAACGTCTCTGATTGCTATTAGCAAATAACCTTCTTTCTTAGAATGGGCAGGTATAAATAATCAATGATAGCAAATGTCAAACAGGAATTCAATACTAATCCCCAAAATCTGAAGGTATCTCCTCAAATCAATTGTATATTTATATAATTGGCAGGTCAGCACTATCATTTGCACAGCTGTTTTGCCAGCAGTCAAGAGAGGACTTCAAGACAAGAACCTGAGAAGATTCACCACAACATGCAAAACCTTGGTAAGACTAAGAAACACATGATGGAAGAAATATCAACTTCACTAGGGCTGTCTCAATTTCCATTTTTTAAATCACAAAATGCACTACTTCTGTTTGGGTTCTGCATTAAAAAAAATTAAAATTAAAGTATCTCAGGGTCTCAGGTTCCAGAGTGGGGGAAGAGTGGAGCAGACTGACAGATGGCTTGGGATAGCATTGATGTGGATGATGTACCGGTCTATTGTGGTAAAGAAAGCGGAGCCTAAAGGCGACATAGTTAGTTTACTGGTCGATCTACGTTCCTATCGTCACCTGTGGGCAGCAACTGAAAGAATACAAGCTGTGGAAATGGACTTCTTTGAAAAGGAGCCTAGGCTCAGCCTTAGCAATAGGGTGAGGAGTTCAGTCATTCAGTAGCCTCTTCTCATCCACATTGAAAGGAGACAATTGAGGTGGTTTGATCATCTGACCGCGATGCCTCCTGGACTCATCCCAGGTAAGGTGTTTCAGACATATCCAACCAGGAGGAGGCCCCAGGACTGGGGAGATTATGTCTTTCAGCTGGCTTTAAAACGCCTCAGCCCAGCAGAGCTGGAGGTGGTGGATGGGGTGAAGAAGGTCTGGGGAGCTCTGCTTAGACTGCAGCCACCATGAATCAGGCCCAGATAAACAACAGACTGGTGGAAACTACTTATCCAACAAACTGATATAGGAATAGTCAAATATTCAGATGCAGCCCCATCAATCTCTGTGATGGAAGGAGGAAAATCTCACAAGCCAAACTCCCACCTCATCAGTCAAATGGTGCTGCTTCTTTCTGCCAATGGAAGTTACACACTGACACTTATTAATGATTCCACTACTGACTAAATCAGCAGGATGAATGCAGATTCAGCCAAACGTGTCAAAACTTATTGTACAACATTTCATCAGAACATGCAGCAAAGCCACCAAAGAGCTTTTCAGCCTGGATTCAGGTGGAATAACAGGCTGAGTCAGTCATGTCATCTCAATCCAACTGAGCTACAGTCTACATGCTGACCAGACCACACCAAGTCAAGATCAACAAATCTCAAGTGCCCTTCATATCAATTAATTTCAATTTATCTATATCTGGTAAAGGTATAGTATGGTTTCCACTGGTCTGTTTCAGATTGGTCCAAAGGACCAAAGAGTGTAGGGACTAATGTCCCTGACAGTAATACAAACTCTTACTCTTGGCTTTTTAAACAGTGGCACAAGAAAAGAGGACATGAAAGCAAATCTTTTCTTTGCAATAGAAGGGTGTTTCACAATGACGTCTGCTCTCTGTTGAAGGGTTTATCTTTATCTTCTTTATGAGTAAGCACTGGCAAGGTTCATGTAATAGATCTGCACACATTTTTACTTTTTCTGAACTTCTAAATATTAATCTTTTCAGTGGATTTGAAGAGCCTGTTGGTCAGCTGATGAAAATCAAATGCATTTTCCCTTATTGTTTACTCTTTTTAAGCTTTTTGTTTTTTTAATTTGTTTTTATATGTAATAAACAGTCAAAATTACACATATTCCTGGTAAAAATCAGTCTATAAGACTTTGTCAAAGACAAAAAGATTTAAATGCATAAATGTGGCTTGTAATCTAAAGCACTTTGAGTGTTCAGTAAGATTAGAAAAAGACTATCTAAATGCTAATCCATAATATTAGGCTAGCTTAACCCCAGCATTTTGTTCTATCTTTAGCACAGCTTAAAATCACACCAAGATCATTTCTGAAGCAGAGTGTATAATCTGCACGAGGTCTTTTATTTTGAAAACTGACCAGATTCTCTATACTGTTCTTATGTCTGACTTCCAGCCCTCCTTACCCGTTCCTGCAGCTGGACGCAATGTAAAAAATAGACCCTGCATTATTTTAAGCAATATGGTACATATAGCAGGCCCAGCCGCACCCGGTGAATTCCAGGGGTGACGGTGGTAGCAGTGAATGACAGTATATGCCATTCCTAAAACTCAAAGATTGATGCTGCTGATGGCATGTAAGCTGAAGCCCTGGCGGGCTGCTGGGCTTGTGATACCTGGCGGACAACCTGAAACCAGAACTCTGTACCCACACACAAAGGCTGTAGCCAAAATACCGAAAAGATAAAAATAGCAAAAATGCAAAAAGGAGACTAAAATGTTTGTAAAATGTTTGCTGACTAAAAATAAACAAAAATCAAAAACTAAATCAGGTGCCAAAATTCATACTTGAGGATAGGTCTCTTTGACAGACTTCTTGTGTCGGGTAAGAATCATTGTTCATAACAGGACAGGGCAGGATAGGAGAAACAGTGTTTTCAGGAATTTAAGGAATCATTTATATTTGAATAAACTTTTGTATTTATATTATTTCATACATTCTCAGATTAAAAACAAAAATCTCATACTTGTAGCACTGAAGCTCAGATAGAACTCTAACTATTAATACTGTCTTATGAACTGACATAATATATAATATATAATAAGGTTGAAAACGCCAGCCAAATCTGCATTTGGGCTGCAACAAGCTACTATTTTAATCACTGATTGATTGACTAATTATTTTCCTAATTAATCTGTTATTTGTTTAATCCAAAAAAAAAAAAAGAACAGACATTAAGCCGCACAGATTTTTTTAGAACCTAAGCCAACATCCTTAAAATGTTGGTTTTGACCATCCATCTCTCCAAAAGCCAAAGATATTCAGTTAAGCAGCAAATTCCCAAAATAGTTGTGGTTTAATTCTGTTTTGACTAATGGTGGCAGCTCTAATCTCAATGCACTTTTGAAATTAAAAAGAAAAACATGCAAATATTAAGGGACAAATGGATGACAATGGAACAGACCTGAAATCCCGTTCTCCATCTCCATTGTGTGTAATTAAGTTGTTGTCTGGCTGCACTGAAGCTTGTGAATGCTCTGTTGTGTAATATGTTGGCAGTGTGGACCACTGTACATCTGCTTCTATTCAGTTTTCCTTTTTTTTGTGTGTGTTTGGCCGAAATGAAAGGCCTGGGAGCAGCTCCACTCTTTGATGTAGCCATAGAAATCAAATCCATCATCACTGGATGTTGTCTCTTTTAAAAGCTGAGATGCCACAAACCCTACAAGCTTTACTTCTTGTGCTGTTTCTATCCGTTGCACTGCCACTACACACTTATTCTTGGCTGTAGCCTATTGGAAAATATATATTTCTTTAAACTACTAATAACACAATCCACTTTATAGTTGATCATGATGCATAACAATAGATTCAGAGATCTTCTGACAGCTTTCTGCATCACACCAATGCATTTTCCTGATGACGTTAGGGTTTCAATCAGTAATTCCTAAGTCCCACTGAATACAGCATAATGTTCATGGTGGGAATTATGGTCTATTTAGCATCAAAAAAAGACCACAGACCAGGGTATGATTTACGACGTGACTAACTTGTGATTAACAGGTCGCTACAATATGAGCGTCAGTCACATCCATGCGTCCACTTTCAAAATATCAAGATGGTGGCTGCAAAAACACTCAGGTCAAGGCTTCATGTGTCTTCACTAACCAATGGGTGATGTCACTCTGGCTACGCTCACCCGTTATACAGAGTCCATGGCTAAGACCAATTCAAGACTAGCAAGTCCCAAATCAAGGATATAAGTCAAGACCACCAAGTCTCAACTCTTGGTGGGGACAGGTGGGTTTTCCAAGGATCTGTTATTCAATTCAATTCAATTTATATAGCACCAAATCACAACAACAGTCACCTCAAGGCGCTTTATATTGTAAGGTAAAGACCTTAAAATAATACAGAGAAATACAGAGAAAACCCCAACAATCAGATGACCCCCTATGAGCAAGCACTTGGTGACAGTGGGAAGGAAAAACTCCCTTTTAACAGGAAGAAACCTCCAGCCAGGTTGGGGGTGAGGGGAGGAAGGTTACAGATATTATGGATTGGTTAAATAGATCTCTACACTAGTCATTTTCAGATGTCTATTTTCTAGGTTTCCCTTGTTTATCCTGCAAGAAATAATCACTCTTCCTCTTCACAGTCTGCATGTTTCAGATAAAATGCTTTATTCCTTTTCCTTCATGGCAGACAGATTCAGTGCTGTCTGCTTACACTGCATGTCTGTCTGCCTCTGCTTTGGTGCTGTCAGATGAACTCATTAGTTCTGTCAGGCCTGTCACTCAGCTCCACTTCTGCTTTTAATTAGGCCTATGCACAGAGGACTCTTGTCTCTGTTCATGTATGTAACGTGTATGAGGGAGATTCCCCGGAGATGCCGGCCAACATCCCCATGAGTCTGGCTCATCTGCCTCCTTTTATACCTTGCTGCCTGCAGGGAAAGAGGATGCACGGAAAGTTTCTTTTAAAAAAAGATAACGTGTAGAACAGAAAGAGTCTGACTCGACACATATTTGGTTGTGGCAATAGTTGTGGAACAAAGCTACCCGTAAAACTACTCTTCTTTACCACACACACAAAAGTAATCATCTCATGGTATGGCTGAAATAATAGCTTACAGAGCAGCAAGTCACTCAGTCAGACCCCGGCCTCTGGATTTTCCCCCAAAACTGCCCAGAAATTCCCCTGTGTTTTGGCCAGCAAACCTCTTCTCACTTGCTTTTGTTTCACTCTGTTCTTAATCTCTAAACTCTCTCTCTAGGTTCCCTTTCTGTGTGTCCCTTTTTCCTCCATCTTTCTCACCCTTTTTCTTCTTTCCACACATCTTTCACAAAGTCTCACCTCTGGCTTTTCATTCTTATTCTCACTCTTTCACCCTCTCTCCCAATCTCTTCCCTCGAGTCTTTCTGCCAGAAGCATAATGAGAACAATATGTCAGAAAGCAGATCCAACAAAGAGTGCGCGCACACGTGTGTTTTTGTGTATTAGGTTCTCGTGTGATCTCGTCTCCAGAAAACACAGCTACAGTTACACTAACATGTAGGAATATTTCTATAGCGGGTCTCTTTGTCATGTGAACACAGTTTTTACTAGTTACTGTTAATTACTGACAAAGTGATGAGTGGGACTATCAAGCCCTAAGTCAAGTCCCAAATCCATAACAAGTCTGGGTCAAAGTCCAAAAAGTCCCAAGATAAAACCAGCAAATCTCAAGTTAAGATCCCAAGAGTCCCAAGTCAAGCTGCCAGTGGTGAACAAAAAGTTCCAAGTCCCAAGTTAACAGCAGAAAAACTATAAGCTCAGGGTCAAAGAACAAGTCAATAGCAGCAAGACACCAGTTAAATCCAGAGTCAAATAACAAGTCAAGAACTATATAACCAAAATCAAGTGCCCAGATAAAACTAACAAGTGTTCATTTGAAACCAAAGAGTTCCAAGTCAAGTTGCATATTAAGACTACAGTCTCAAGTCAGAAATCAAGGCCACCACATCTCAAGCTCAGAACCAGTAAGTCAAGTCCCAAGACAAAACCAACAAAACTTCAGCTAAGACGACAGAGTGCCAAGTCAAGCAACAGGTCAAAACCAGCAGGATCCCATTCAAATCTAGGATCAAGCCAAAACTTAAATAAAGTGAAGTCAAGACTAACAGGTCCCAAGTGTAGTCCTAGGCACAAAGTCCCAAGTCAAGTCCCAAATTTAGTCCACAAAGTCCAAGTCAGGACCAACATGCCTGCAGGCAAGACCAGCAAGTTCCAATTCAAGACCACAAAGTCGTCCCAAGCCAAAAAAGACCCGAGTCATGATCAGCAAGTTCCAAAGTCAACACCAACAAGTCGCACTTTAAGTCCGATAAGTCCTGATGTGCTACTCACATTCTTGCCATTTAAAAAGAAATAATCATATTAAACCGTCATAGTAGAGAAAAAAGAATGTTTTTATATCATTACTAATTTGTATACATTATTATTAGTAAACATTTGATATCATTTTAAGTTTTTGATTTTAATTCACCATTTCTACAATGATAGTTATTGCTTTAATATGTTTGATTGCATTTGGCTATTGCAAGCAATACTGCTGTCAGTATGCAGCACTGATTTATGGTAATGCTGGATTTACAGCATTTTTAAAGTAGTGTTATCCATCATGTGATTTTCAGGATATTTAACTCACTGGATTAGCCAGAAATATATTCCATTAGGTTATTTTATCTATAAATGGTTTTCCAATTTATTTTCCATACCAAATGCACATATCAGAGACAATCCCAATTTTCTAAAGGTCAGTGCATTCAGTGTATGGCATGAAAGTGTATTTTTTATCTGTGTCAACTTTCTACCAAGGATAAAGCAGATTATGGACAAAAATAATCACATTCACCATTGTTTGCTGTGGCGACTGTTAAAGATTACAAATGTCTACCTGTCACTACTGCAGCAGGGCACAGACTGATGCTGGTTTAGCTGCAGTAGGTCCTTACAGAGGACAAGCTGGATGCTTTCTGCTATAGTGGAGTGTTTTAGTCTGGTAAGCCAGTCACATAAATATTAAAACAAAAAAAACAAAAAAAACAAATCTAGCCTTCCTAAAATTTAACACCTGTTAAAGCAGATGTAAATGCATGGAGAGCACAGTGACAGGGGAATGTGCTCAGACGAGCCAAACCATTTGGTCAGAATCTCAGCACTCAGTAAAATGTGTGGCACTTTCGGCTGCTCCCTTATTTCTAATGCTACAGCCACACTGGGGAAAACTGGCCCGGAGATTGTGGCATAACCAAAATTATTATGACCATGTGTAAAGAACTTGCGACCTCATTGCCTCTGAAATGGTTGCTTCAAAGACGGGGACAGGTCTGCGACCACTCGCAGTCAGTTGCTGTCGTCAAAGCGACTTTGCAATAAAACGGCAATAAGACACAGTCAGTCTACTGGCAGTTTACAGTCGAATGGGGTCAAGTTGGCACTTACATCCAATCCGTTTTGTGATAATCCAGCGATTAATTTTGATAAATCGTTGGAAACCACAAATCTGTTGGCGTCTAAATACACAGAAATTCACTACTTACATTCAGAGTCCAGCCAGAACCTCATAGATTTCAAATAGAAATTCAGAAACTCCTCTACAAATAGTGATGTTGTTGCTGCAGGGTGGGAATTTAACTGCAAATGTCATAGGTGCGTGGCAACCTTGTTTTTATATAAGAACATAACCAGAATACAAACCAGTCGCCAAATCAAGTCCCCTTTTACAAAGAGACGCCTTGCAGACGAGACTGACTCAGACTGATTGCAATGTTTTGGCAATCTGTCTGTGTTTAGAAATCAGATGGCAATTATTTGAAAACCTTTGCCAGTCTGTCTGAGGATGATTGTAGTCAGTCAGAGCAGACTGTGATTGTTTGGAGACAGAATCCCTCTTTCCAGGCGAGCTGTGCAATTGCCTTGCGATCAAACTTGACTGCCTAGAGGTTGAGAGTGTTGCATACTTAACCTCTAGGCAACCAGTTGGTCACTGCAACTAGCTGCAGCCAGTTGGTCACTGCAACTAGTTGCAACCAGTTTCCAAATGTGAAAAATTCAATGGTTTCTGTTCTATTTTCACTTTAGTGTGACTGAACCATAAGGGGTCGCCACAGCGGATGGATCCACATATTAGATTTTGCACAGATTTGACGTTGGATGCCCTTCCGGACATAGCCCTCCCACTTATCTGGGTTTGGACTGGCACTAAGAGTACACCAAGTTTGTGTCTCTTCTCAGTCTTGAGCTTTAGATCTTTCACATGCAAGGCAAATGTGTTACCTACTACATCATGAAGCCACTCCATGGTGTCAACGCTACAGAGAAAACTATTTAACCATCAAGTTAAAAGGTCACAATAAAACAAAACCATAGTAACAGACTAAAGCTAAAAACAATGATATATTATTACTTTATATAAAAAGTCCAGCTTTCGAGAGGTCATTGCTACTGAAGTAGTATGCAGCTAGGCTGATATTTTCAGTCCTCCTGCCAAACTTAATTTGAGCTCCAACTAAGCAAGCGAAAATGCCATGAGACTAATTGAGTGCCAGTTAGTCTCATAAATCTCTGGACAAAGATACCTAAGGCACTTGGAATATTAAATATAACGTAACTACTATTACCTAAATAAATACTATTACTATTACTACTACTACTACTAACATATCTGTTTGGCAGTAACCTAAATAACACAAATGAAAGAATTACCCAACAGGTCAATATTTATTGCTGAAAAGTCAATCAACCAATTACTCAATTGATCCAAAAGAAAATAAGTAGAAGACGACGCAAATCAACCCCCCAAAAAAGACAAGAAATGACACACCTAGAAAGAGATGCCAAAAAAAAAAAAAAAAAACCTCACCAATAAAAGAGGTCCATAAAAACCCACCATGAAGAGACAGAAATGACCAAAAGCAAAGCCAGATGTCTCCAAAAAAATGCAAAATGACCAATAACGTCTAAAAGATCCATGAAAAGATTTTTTTAAAAACGACACAGTATGTGAGAATAGACTATTAAGAACAACGTTACACAACAAAACAACCACAAAGACTCCAAACAGCTACAAAGAAAGAAAGAGACTGAACAACTACAAACTCTGATCAATTGCAAAGAGAAATAAATCACCACAAAATGACTAAACAACTATAAAGAGACATGAACAGCTACAAATAAAATCTAAACAACTGCAGAGACTCAAATGAATGCAGTCCAAACGCACCTAAAACAATCAGTGAGATCCAAAAGCATCACAAAAAGATACTAAACAAAACATTAAGAAACGGACATAAGACACTCAAATTAAACACAAATAAATGCAAAGGGACTGCACAGAAACAGAAACCACATCTGCCTTACGTGTAGTAATGTAGTGTCACTCTGGGGGTCTTGCTAATGTGCAGGAAGTGTGAGGGGCCTTTTACAAGTCTTACAATGTCAGTCTGTCAGTGTTAATACAAACATGTCTTTCTAATTTCATTTTAAGGTCATTTATAATTCCCTTGACAGCTGGAAACCAGAGACTTATCCTCAGATTGGTATCAAAGGCAGCAGAGTTCAGAGCCGACAAAGTGCCGTGGCCTATTTCAGGCAGTGCAAACTCATGTTCTGTGGCAGATCGCACCCCACGAGGACAGTAAACGCACCGTTGGCTGGAAAGAAAAGAACCCTTCCTCGTCAAGGCTGTCCCTGTTTTATCAATGCCCTTTGTGTCTGTATTCACTTTTTTTTATTCCATTCAATTACTCACACAAAAGGCTCATCCTGCGTCTCCTTCCACCGAGCAGAAGGCTAACCCAATAAAATACAAAGGGCTGCTGCAGTAAGCTTCAACTAATCATTTGGACATACGGGATGTTGTGTCTTCCAGTCAGCTGCTGAGGGGAGGGGGATTAATCAGCAGCGTGTCATGTCTGGATTATGTATGTCATGTGTTAAAAGGTCAGGCAATTTCAGTCTGCTTATCGAAAACTCCCTACCTGTGGCCTTGGAGAGTGAATCCAACCTCATGGAGCACATGGCCTTAACTCTGCATCACTTGACAGCCTGCATGACTACAGTGAAGTTCCAGTAAGCATAGCCATCATCACATCTGACAGGATGCTTCAACAAAATTAGGGGCTGGAGCGGCGTTTATCCCTAATGTACATTCACTGAGCACTGTCTGATATATTGGCTCTTCCATAAATTCTACTTTACAAAGCTTCTACATTTTCAGTTTTCAAATGTGGCAATGGAGTCCAGACTACCACCATCCACTGAGACCTCAATAATACAAACAAAGTACAACTGTCACATCAGTTAAATTACTTTCCCAGAAACTTAGAAACCAACAAGTACTCTATACTCAACTGCTCTTTAACACAAATAGCCCTTAGAATAGAAGAATAGAATAGCCCTTTATTGTCATTGTACAAGTACAACAAAATTGTAAATATCTAATCAGCCAATTGCATGGCAGCAACTCAATGCTTTTAGGCGTGTAGACATGATCAAGATGACCTGTTGATGTTCAAACCGAGCATCAGAATTGGGAAGAAAGGTGACTTAAGCGACTTTGAATGTGGCATGGTTGTTGATGCCAGATGGGATGGTCTGAGTGTTTCAGAAACTTCTGATCTGCTGGGATTTTTCCACATGACTATCTCTAGGGTTTACAGAGAATGGTCTGAAAAAGAGCAAATATCTAGTGAGCGGCAGTTCTCTGGGTGAAAATGGCCCAATTGATTCAAATTGATAGAAGACAACAATAGATTATTACAACCAAGGTATGGAGTAGAGCATCTCTGAATGCACATCACATTGAACCTTGAAGCAGATGGGCTACAGCAGCAGAAGACCACACCAGGTGCCACTCCTGTCAGCTAATAACAGGAAACTGAGGCTACAATTTGATTTGATTGCTGCAATCTGCTAGCAACCAAAACAATTTTTAATTTTTCCCATTTTTTATCGTCCATTAGGAATTTTGTAAAAGCCTTAAAATAAGGAAATGTTGGGGTAAATCTGTAAATCTTGGGAATCACTTGTGGCTTTCACTAAATCCCACCTATGCAATCTACTGTTTGACCACATTAAATCTTTGTTGTCATCAAAGATAATTTGTCCTAAAATGAGGTTATATGACAATGATTTTTAAAAGAAAGAAGCAATATTGATTTTCCTGGAGTAATAATAAAATGAACTACACAAGGGGGGAGTGGAGAAGAACATTAGGAGGAAAAATTACTTTAGACAAAAATAGAATTACGAAAGCAGAAAATCTTTAGTATGTGCTGAGAAAAGAGGACTAGGTTGATATCATGTTATGCTTTCACAAAAATGAATCAAACTGCAGAGTGGAAATGGTGATGGTGGATACTTGCTTTTATAAAAATCAATGAAAATATGTTAAAAAATAAGTTAATGCGGATGTTATCACTGTCTCAGTTGCTATTTGCAAGTATCCTTCCTTTGTGCCGTATATGAAGGCTTCATTTTTGTGGAGATTTTGAACGCAGTGACAGATGAAACTGTATAGTGAAAGCAAGGCTTGTACAGAATCGGTCTTTACACCAGTGGTTTCATTATTCATTCCACAAACACTATATTGTGAAATCAACATTTACTTCATAATGATAATTTAAGCCAAAAAAACCTCATCTATTGCTACTTTTTACATTTCTTTTTCTTAGTTACACACCAAACTTTGTGCACTATTCCACACCTAGTTGGGTGACAGTGACAACATGCTTTCCGATCCTTTTTATTAATGACCACTTATTTCCTTTTAGATATTTATTTATTCTTGGACTCTACTAAAATAGCTTTGCATGAGTCACAGTTTAAATAAATCCTTCTTCTTCATCTTATTTTAGGCCTTGGTGCAACCTCTCAACATCGTTTGAAACAAGCCGTTTTAACTCCCTCCCCCTCCCTTTAAACTATCCTTCTTCTGATTGGCTGCCCCTCTAAACAGAAAGTCTGTGTTCTTGAGATGACCATAATAAGCATATGATTTCACACAGATCCAAGAGTAGAAAAAAAAGTCTGAAAAACTATTTAAAAAAAAAAAAGGTGGACATAGCCACCATGAGGTCACCCACAGGTTTGTGAAATCCTGTTTTGAAGCCTCGAGCTGAACATTTTCACAGTTACCAGCGAGGGATGGATTTGACTGTGAAAATGCCGCTCATTAGCACACCCTGGATAATCCTCATTTGTGACACTTAGAATGACAAAAATTTACAAAATGGACTAAACGTTATATTCAATATGATACGAAACGAGTGAGTGAGTGAGTGGCCCTTAAACTCGATGGTGGAAAGCGTATGCTGAGTTCAGGATTTTCAGGATGTTGTATGGATTTTCCTGCATGTCCTTACAGCTTCTCCATTGTGCACTGATGTTGGGGTTACTAAAAAAAACAAACAAGATTTCTCCAACAAACAGCCCAACAGTCCTGTGATAGACTGGTAAGCTGTCCAGGGTGTACCTGCCTTCTGCCCTATGACAGTTGGGACAGGCCCCTTGAATTGAATAAGTGGGAAAAAATGGATGGACGGATGGATAACATGCTTTGTACAATTAAATAAATGATCTGGTTTTTCTTAAAGACTCCACACCTTTCTTACATCTATTACCACTGCAAATACAAGTTGATTATATTCCTGCAGTGAAAGTTTGCTTTTGTAATTACTTACAGTGTTTTCCTGCATCTGATGTCTTTGCCTGACAACCAGTCCAAAACACAAAAACATTAGTTTACCTACATGTGGTGAAGAAAAGCATCAAATCCACACATTTAAGAACCTGAAACTATTAAAAGTGTTTAAAAATAACCAAAATGATCATTTAACTACTCATTGATTGACTAATTGCTGCAGTTCTACATCCTCCGCTACGGTACCAATGATAAAAGTTACATAGTGTGCTGGAACATGTGGAGCAGCACGAATCACGTAAGTCGGAGCCACCAGCGTTGACCTTTGCCCTATATACAAACATGCGAGCGGAGGTCAGGAATGTGGGGCTCCTGAGCTAATTCTGAGAACATCTTGGGGGTTTATGTATTGTGTACATGGCAGAAAGAGTCTGGAAACTCAAGCCTCATTCTGGTTGACTGCTGCGGCAGTAGACCCACAAACAACACAGCTCACCGCCATCAAACTGGCAAATAGTGACAAGCAGCTGACACATTCCTAGAAACAGACATCCCAGTCTGGACTGTAGCAGCATTCAGCACATCTTCCTGTCTGCACCCGAGGGTGACTGCAAATGCTTTTTATACTGACATCAGATCCAAAAGGCTAGATTCCACCAGGGGTTTGGAAATGATGATGATTTTTGTCCACAATATTTCTGAGTATTTCTGGAGTTATCAGAAAATCCTGATACCACATTCACACAGAGGCCCAGGCTTTTATTCAGCACACTGGAGAGCTTAAAACAGGCCTCATTCTGACTTTAGTGGAAATGTGTCACTCATTGATTAGTTCCTACAATTCCTGCTCGTCAGTATTCACCCGGCGTTCATTCCAAACCATTAAACACTGCATTTAGCTGTTCCCAACTTGAAGTTTCCGTAACCCAAGGGCTCTGTGGCCTGCAATCCATTCTTTTTCCATTTTTTCTAAAGATTGAACAGTTCAACATCAGTGCACTTTAGGCTCTGAATGCATCTCAGTCGAGCTCTGTGTAGCCACATAATGAGCCAGTAAACAACACATTCTCAGCCCACACCATAAAACCCCATCTACACAAATTATGTTTTTAAAGTTTTGCTAAGTCCTAAACAGGAGCCACTGAAGACTGTCGCAGCTGGCAAATATAATTGCTGTAGACTAATTTCCTGTCAGTTGGTTTGACTGACTCAGCTCTCATTTACTTACAGTGTGTGTTTGGGCTCTTTTATCTGGAGTTTAGTGGGCGTTCAGGCTTTCTGAAATATGCGTAGGTTTTAGGAAAGCATGTCTGCACACCTAACCTTCAGCAGACCTACCTTTTGTGGAACTGTAGGTGTGATAAGCATTCTCATAAATAAAAAAAAAACAAAAAAAACTTTTCAACACTCTGCTTCCCACATCAAACGGTACCAGTTAGTCTTTAAATAAATGCAGTTTTGAACGGAATTAAACAAGAAAATACCTCACAGAAGAAAATTACAAGCGTTGCAGTGGGTCGAGGAACCTTGAAGCGCCTTCAGGCATCACCTTATCTAAATGAACTTTGATTTCAATGGTCGCTGGTAAAATCTGCATCTTTTGACACCATCTTTGCTATTGCAGATTTCCCCTGTAAATTTAGATTCCCAAACCTGTGTGTGCCATGTATTTCTTTTTTGCAATGTCTCTGCTATAGTGCAATATCAGGTTTTCCTCAGGCATACCACTGATTCATTCAGGTACCACAGGTGTTGATTTCTTGTTAGTTTATCAGCACCAGAGGACACTATTTTAGTGGTCTCCATCTACGTCAGCATCATTTTAGATCATCCTTGTAACCAACTGATGACTGAATGTCATTTTTCAGTGTTTCCTCTATCAAAGGACTTATGTTTATGCTTCTATTTCTTGCAGTCTGGTCAAATAGCAGAATTCCTAGATCATGTGAGCTGTGTCACATGACTACTAGAAGCATTTTAAATGCAACTCCCGTTTCTCAAAGCACCCCGCTGAAGACTCCCTGATCCCTTTATTTTTTTATGGCAAAGATAACAAGCATGACTATCTTGGTCAATATTAAGATCATGGTAATTGAAATTCTTAAATGTCATGTGCTTGTTGAAATTGTATTTGCTGCTCCTTGCTGAACTCCTTGAAACTAAAGTGCTTGCTCTTGGCTCACGCTGAGCTGCCAAAACCTGTTAGGAAGTCAGTTTGGGTGTGCTGGATTTGCAGAAGATTATGTCATTTTCATAACTGTAAGCCATCATTGTAACTGAATATAAATTTCTAGTAATTGCACAGCCCTAATATATACCTAGCAGCCTGACACCTTAGCAATTATGGTTCTGGTAGGTCAACAAATGTAAATCAATTGCATTTACCCTTCTTCTAGCTTTGGTTTGGTCTCCACCTACTACTGAGAGAAATATCTGGCTGTTCAGCTACTCTTGCCTTTGGCTATCTGTCTGCCACTGACAGAGGCTGACGACTGAACACACCAAATGGCCTGTCAGTCCAAAACAAGCATTAAAGATTAAAGACACAAAAGCTCCTCAGAGCTGTAGTGTTAGCTGATAATTCTCTCTCTAATTCTGACACAGCGGTCAACACATCACAATACAAAATCATTTGAGTCAAAGCTGTAGCAGTTTTAAACTGGTTCAGACTGATTTTTTAATGAAAACGTTACATTTTTGTGCACTATATAAGTAAAAAAATACCACCCATTAGATGACACAAAGTATGACAATTTTGGGTAAAAGACTGAAATGGGAGATGATAATGTATTTAAGTGACTTCCTTGTTGCATCTGGGTTTTGTTGTTATTAAAAGCAACAATGTGTTCATTTGATATGTTTTTGTTTGAATTTGTACAAAACAACAAAATTAAAGTAAAAAATGATTTTTCACTCATTTTCAGTCCAGTCCATGTACCTGACCATTTTCACAGATATGGGTTTTTTTTTATTGTTTTTTAAGCCACTTAACACTGATCTATGAATCATTCAAGCTTAAAAAGGCACCTGACTCAAGGGATGAACCAGTGTCGTCTCTACACATAGAACCTATTTTAAATTGTATCTTTAGGCACTTTGTAACTAGCAGCCTGCCACAAAAAATATCATTTGTCCCCATTTTGTTAGCTGAATCTATGAAAAATGCCAATGATAACACAGTTTGACAGACATAAAATAGTATTTTTTACACCAACAAGGTGATTCCCAAAGAGCAATTAGCCAAAAACTTGGCATATCTCAGCAAAGTGTGCAGTGTATCCCTAAAAAATTTATTAAACTGGACAAGTGAAAGAAAAAAGAAGTAGTGAAAAGCCTAAAAAACTATCTACAGCAGATGAACAGTCTCTGAATGTCATGTCCTTAAGAAATAGGAAAGACCAGACCTGAAAGATACATCTGGCCCTTCAGTTGATCCATTTACTGTTCACTGAAGCTTCATCAGAAATGGTGTCAGTGGAAGGGTGGCTGTCAAGAAGTCATTCTTAAGGAAGCGAAACAGGTAGAAATGCTGATGTATGCCAAATTACACAAGAACTGGACTGAAAATCAGTTTCAACAGGTCTTATGGAGTGATTAATTCAAATTAGCTTCGAATTGTCATCAATATGTATGGAGGAGGTCTGGGGAGAGGTACAAGAGTAAGTGTACAGCCATCTGTAAAACACGGTGGAGACTCTGTCATGGTTTGGGGCTGAATTTCACTCAGTGGTGTTGGAGATCTTGTCAAAATCGATTAAATTATGAATGTAGAAAAGTACGATTGGATTAGTGAAAAGCGTCTGATTGGCAACAACTTAATTTTTCACCATGACAATGATCCCAAACACACTGCCAAAACAATAAAAGCATACCTGGATAGAAAAACACACAGAACACTGTTCTAAAGGTGGTCATACCAAATATTGACTTTCATTTTTTTTTCTTATCTTCTGTATTTCCATGTATGTTTGCACATGCTTCAATAAATTGCTGCATCCATTTCACATTTTCCTAACAACATATAAACAAAGGGTGGTTCAATACTTTTGCACAATACTGTACATGCAGACATTGCTTTACACACAAACCTTTTAATTAAAACTTTTGAAATTATACATTTATTTTTAATATCTGTAACTTATTTCTCCTATCCCCTTTCATTTCATTTATTTACCACATAACTTTTTTCAAATCTATTAAAACTGCTATACAGCACCGCTTCATTGTTCCCATGTACATTCTTTCACAAGTACTTGCTTTTAAAAAATGTATTTCTACCCCTTACCTTCTTTTATTTATTTAATTGTGTTTTCTACGTGCAGACATGTGTGTCCAGGTGGACATAAATATAGATATGTGACTTTAAGTGTATGTACAGGTGCAGATGTAAGCAGATGTATGGTGTTTTTGTCATTTTCTTTATTATTTTCTTTCTCTTGGCTTTAAATTTGAAAAACAGGAACAAGATTGAAAAAATTGATTAGCTTGTTCCACATTATGGACATCTATGCACTTTGTTATACTTTGCATTTATATTTTTTCATGAGATGGAAAAGATTTTATTCTAATTTTCTATAAATTCACAGGTCATTTTGTGCTGGACAGAACCCACAGACAAATTTCTGCTTATGTTTACAGTGATTTCTCATCTTTAGTAATCCACAGTTGTTCAGATACAGAGTACAATGTATCTAACTCTGACTGTGACCACAGCTGTGGTTACATTCCTGTTTACACTAATCAAAGACTCTCTGTTCTGTTGATATTACTTAAGCCCTGCTCCTCCTCCGCTGCCTCCTCCTCCACGCCTCCTGATCATAGATCAACTGGGACTGTGTTTGTTTATGTCTATATTATAATGTGTTATGCAAACAATTATGTGTGGTGAAAGTTACAAACCCACAGGACGTGTGGGGAGAAATCCAAAAAGTTTATGGGACTGTGCACCATGCAGTCCGCAGTTTAAAAGAGGGCCAGTGTGGTGTGCTGATTAAATGAACAGCATTACTTCTTAATGCTGATGACTTGTTCAGTTTTCTTTTTTACTTGCGTGCTCCAACATGTGACATATTTCCACAAATGGTTTGAAGCTATTAGTCCATGTATGGAAACTGTGCTCCATATTCACCTTTAGAACATGTGGTGGAATAATAAGTCCCAGAGCTAAACTAAAACCTATACAAGTACCTGGAGATGTGAACGGGGGCAGCGCACAGAGGTGTGCAGCCCTGACCACAGGAGTCTAATCTCGGCCCTTTCGAATCCCCGCTCTCGCGTTGGCCAACTTACCCTCCAGCGTGACTTCTTTGCCTGCCTTCTTGAGCGCCTGGACCGCCTGGTCGTGCGTTGCCTCCCGGAGGTCGTTGCCGTTCACCGACAGGATCGCGTCACCCACCCGGAGCGCCCGGCTCTGGTCAGCGGCGAGCCCCGGAAAAATCTTAGAGATAAGGATGGGCATCCTGTTCTCGCGCCCCCCCTTAATACTGATCCCCAGCCCGCCAGACTCCTGTTTGACAACTCGAACTTTGCGCACAGCTTCCGAGGAGCCGTCCAGGCTGACATGGAATTCGCCTGGTCTCGACCCGAAGCTGGACCCGGGGCTGCCGTAGCTGGAACCGGGGCTCCCAAAGTCTGAGTTTGTGCCGTTATTCGGGTACTTCCCAGGGCTGTTCATACTGTAACTGCCGTCGTACTGACCCCGACTGACACCCCCACGCCCCGGGCTGCCACTGCGCCCCCGACCCCCGTGGTTCTGGTTCTGAAGTTGGTCTTGACCCGAGGAATGACCGCGGCCAGGGTTACCAGGACTCGTTCCCGGGTCGTTTCCGTTTGACATGCCATTTCGCAGGCCCGCCGAAGAGTTGCTGTAGTCCCAATGATTGGCCCCCGGTCCGGTTACCTCCGCGTCGGCCGTCAAAGTGAGCGTTTCTCGGGTGAGCTCGGCGGTCACTCGGATCCAGCGGTCGCGGAGCAGGAGGTCCAGTTGTCCGTTTTTGTCTGCTCGGGTCCAAACTGCCATTCCGGGACGGTTAGCCTGCTCCGAGGCGGGCCGCTTTCACACTAAACTCATCATCAACTTTTTCCTCTTTTTCAGAGTGCGCACAAGCAGCGACTAGGCTACACTGGCCCGCATTGACACACCCACTCCCGCCGTGACTGCAAGCAGAGGTGGGGGGAGACAGAAGGACTCCCAGAAAACAGGGCGAGAAGAGGAAAAGAAGAACTGGCTGTGATGGGCCAGCTTGTTGTTGAGTTCAGGCTTTGAGGCTGTCCAACTTCCACTGGAAGTTTGCGCGGATGAAAAGAGAAAACTTCCTGTCAAGCCTGTCAAAATAAAGACAAATCGAAGACGGCCACACAAATCAGACAGTTTCTGCCAGTACAAGAAATCAAAAACAAAAGACACGTTTTCATGAGAATGCGGGCCCAAAATATTGACTTAAAGACTGAAATAAAAAGTTTTAAAAAGTGTGTGAAAAACTAAGTACACTCCATGATTCAGTAGCTGAATAGTAGTAGTCCTGTTGAATGACATAGTTTGGGCACTTTGGGCTTCACATTAGACTCTAGAATACTTTGGTATGCAGAGGAGTTCATGGTCAACTCAATGATTGCAAGGTGCCCAGGTCCTGTGGCTACAAAACGAGTCCAAATCACTGATAGCTGACACCTCCTACCAACTATCATTGATACTTGGTAGGAGGTGTTTGAGCCTATATGCTGAGTTTAGTTTTCTCCAAATTTCACTGTGCACTGTTCACTTCAGTTTCATCTGCCCAAAGGACATTGTTCCAGAACTTCTGTGGTTTGTTCAGATGCAAATTTGCAACACTAAAAAGTCAAAATTATTTACAAAGCTACTTTCGGCTGCTCCCTTATTCCCAAGGGATTGCCACAGCAGGTAGCTCTGCAAATGTGATATTCTTTTTACGCCAGATGCCCTTCCTGATGCAACCCCAAAGGGATTTGTGTCTCCTCCTGAGATCAAACCGGGAATCTTTAACGTGTCAGGAGAATGTGTAAATATGATGGAGCCCCTAAAACATACAAATGATTTGATATCATTAAAAAAAAAATCAGGATTTTCACCTAAGTGAATTTTAAGCAATTATTTTACATAAAATTTCACAAAAGTCAAAAGTGTGACTAAGTAAAACATTTGAGGCAAAAAGTCAAATGTGTCAAAAGAATGTGGTAAAAAGTTTGGATCTCTCAAGAAAATATCCAACCTGAAACTGGGCGTTCAATGTCACAGCTTTGAGATTTTAAGTCATAATTTTGACTGAGGATGTCAAAATGTTGCATTTCAACTCAGGATTTTAATTTACAAAGTCAAATTCTATTTCATTTTGGCTTAAATAATAAATACATAATTTTACCAAGAACTTTTAAAAACACTTTTACGTTTAAAAATCCAAATGTTTAGTCATGATGATCTGGAGTCTAAATTCTGACTTACTATGTCAAAATTACAAGACAAAAAAAAAAGAGTTAAGATTCTGAGAGAAAAACATTTGACAGAAAAGGCAAAAGGGTTTATGTACTAAGTCACCATTTTCCGATAACCAAAGAGTATGAGATAGTTAAGATTTTCACTTTGAAAATTCTTAGATATAATACAAATTCTCAGTTTTCACTTATATAAAAGTATATAACAGAGAGAGTTCGCCCTCCAGTCTTTCTATAAAGAAAACTGGTAGGAGGAAAAGTCCGTATGGTTTTCATATGGACTTTTCACCAAATGTCAATTTAAAGCTGTAATAGGTGAGATTTGGCTGATTTTCTCAACTCAGCTTATTTATACAACTTAATTATGCAAAATATTAGAGATGATCTAAAGTGTTTTGCAGCACACACAGAAGAAGAAGAAGAAAAGATTAAACAAAAAAACACTGAAAATAATGATAATATTACTGATGTTTTCACCTAACTGTACATGTTAGTGCTGAATGCAACCTTTTAGTCTTGCAGCTGTTTTGACTTACATCATTTCGCCAGTTTATATAATGGAAACTTAAAAGTGCCATGAGATACAGTTTTTTAGGGGTATTTGGGGTGACAAAAGATCCTTTTTTTTAATTAAAAAAAAAAAAAAAAAAAAAAAAAAATTATAAAAAAAAAAAAAAAAAAAAAAAAAAAAAAAAAAAAAAAAAATATTTTTTTTTAAAAAAAAAAAAATATGGTGGTG
>VUQS01046272.1:0-15718 GCA_015108495.1 Heterochromis multidens
AAAAAAAAAAGTCCACAGCTGTGATTTACTGTGCAGGGGCCTCTGGAAGAGATTTAAAATGAAAATGTCCATGTAAGAGTTTCATACCTTTCTCCATTTTTCTGTCCCCGCCAGTTCTTTTACGTTCCGGTTCATGTGTGTGCTGCAGCAGTCTTATGCTCTCATTGGTTGAGACGCGTGATGACGCCCATCCCAAGCCTGTACATCCCACCACCTGTGACCCATGTTTTTGTGTATTCAGAGCCAGTGAGCAACGGACTTTCAATAATAATAATAAAACTGCGTTAACGCGCGATAAAATAATTGTCTGCGTTAATTAATTAATGCGTTAACGCGATAATAACGCGTTAACTTGCCCAACCCTAATTTAAAGTACTGGGCCACTTACACGTTGCACCTGCAGGAGCTGCTCGGCCATGGAAACCCATGCCATGAAGCTCCTGGTGCACAGTTTTTGTGCTGATGTTAATGCCACAGGCAGCCTGGAGCTCTGCAGTTATTGAGTCAGCAGAGTGTTGGTGACTTTTACGCACTATGCACCTCAGCACTCTGCGACGCCGCTCTGAAATGTTACGTCGGCTGCCACTATGTGACTGAATCCCTGTGGTTCCTAAACACTTCCACTTGGCAACAATACCACTGTGGAATATCTAGGAGGAGAAAATTTTCACAAACTGACTTATTGCATAGGTGACATCTCATTACAGTAATGGATGTTCACTGAACTCAAATTCAGTGAGCTCTTTAAAACAATCCATTCTTTCACAAATGTTTGTAAAAGCAGACTGCATGACTAGGTGCATGATTTTATGCACCCGTGGCCATGGGACTGAAAACACCGGAATTCAAAAATTAGGAAGTGTGGACCAATACTTTTGCTGTATCTGTTAGTAAAACACAACCTGCAGTCATTTTGAGGAGCTACACTTAGTGCAGAGGTAGCCTATCATTGCTATGATTAAATGGATGTAGCATTCTTGTACTTTCTTTCTCTTGCATCATTTTTTTTCCCCAAAAGGTTCAGTAACTTCAGCCCCTCTGACTCAATGTTATAAAGCTGTTTGATTAGGTTGAAGATTTTTTTTATATCTCAGTCAGGCCTTACTGTATTTCTTATATATGAATTCAGGTACTTTTTAAGCAGATCTTTAACAATATTGTGTAGGGCTCTCAATAGATCCATGGTGGAGCTAAAGATGAAGAAGAAAAGAAGGTGCAAAGGTCAACCAATTACATTACCCAGAGTGGCCTAAAGGCCTGCAGTCATTCACCAGAAAGAATCACTAACATAAAGAATGTTCAACCTATTACCCGCCTCTCTATAATGCATATCCAAACACACTGTATATGCATTATAGAGTACATACTCACACAGTATACACAGACTCACAATGAAGCCTGATTTATATTTAACTCATTCAGACAAAAACATGACTTTAATGATTTATCTTATTCACTGACCTGAAGAGTATTACTGCGCACACACACACACACACACACACACACACACAGAGCAGAATCTGATATCCTTTAATCAAGTTTCATCCTGACCTTTTCTGTCAGTGCATCGGTTTTTGTCCATCAGCTATAGAATATTAGCAGGGTTTAAAGCTACAAGTGCTGATTTTTTCAGTTTTTCAGTGTGAATGAATTAAAGAGATATTGGATTACATAATGCCATCTCATTCATTCAAGTGAAATCTGCTCAATGGCACGTACACAGAGCTTTTACCACGAGGTACCTGGATGTTCAACGTGCCTCTGCAATTTTAGGCAGACACAGAGCATGTGCATGAAAAAAGTTAAAAGAATTTCAAAATGTTTTTCTGACTCAATGTATCAATAACTGATGATAAAGAGTCATTTCGTGTGTTTGTGGTGTGTTGCAAATCATGTAATGAACATGGAAGTAACATAATCACAGTGCTCTTCTGTGGGTTTAAGCTGATAGTGTTTATTCAGTTTGCTGAAAATGATGAATAAATGTTAGCAAAACAGCTCTGAAGTATAATTGAAATGTGGCTGCTGAAAAGCAGAAACACCCCAAAGCGTTTTCAAAAGACAGTGAAAAACAATGTTAATGAGCTGGAGCCCTGTTCAGCTGGAGCTTAACCAAAGCTGAGCTCAGGAAAGCCTGGCCAGACTTCAGCCGAAGCTTAGCCATAGCTTAGCTGAAGTTCAGCAGGAGCTTGGTTGGAATTTTGCTGGAGTGTAGCTGCAGTTAAACCAGCATTTAGTTGCAGAGTGTAGCTGTAGTTCAGCCAAAATTTAGCCATAACTCATCTAGAGTTGAGCTGACATTCAGTAGAGGCTCAGTTGGAGCACAGCCACAGCTCAGCTGCTGCTCAGCTGGAGTTTACCTGGATTTCAACTAAACTAGAGTTTTAGTTGCCGCTCAGCCAAAGGTCTACCAGAGCTCAGCATGAACTCATTCAGACTACACCGCAACAGCTGCTCAACCAGCAGAGGTCAGTAAAACGAAGCTGTTCAGCTCAGAGGAAAGTTGCTCTTTATAATGTAGAAGGTTGTGTCTGCAGAGTGGGGTGATTAAACCAGCTAAGACTGTCTGTGTGTGTGTGTGTGTGTGTGTGTGTGTGTGTGCGTGTGCCTGGAGCTGCTAATATTAAATAATGGATGGCAGCATTAGAGGGCTTGTAGCTGGTATGTTGAGAGAGGCATTAGAAAGTTTATATTGTCTCTCTCTGCATCACTCCCTCCTTTCTCTACACATTTCCTTTATTTCCTTTCTCTCTCTCGTGCCCTTTCTGTTCTCTCCTCCATCTCTCTTCCTATCTCCCGTTTCTCTCCTCTTCCTGCCCTCCCCCTCTTTCTCTTGGGTCATTATCTGCAGCTGCTGGAGCCAAGTCTCCGTCCTGCAGCAGGAGGAGGACAACACATCGAGTGGTAGCTTGACATGAAGCCAGAGGAGGGAGATGGAAGGAGGAGGAAGTAAAGGAGGGAAGAATGGAGGGAGGAAGGAGGAGGTTGAGTGAGGACAGGCGAGAGAAGGGCATAGAGAGAGAAAAAGAAGGAGAGAAGGTCAGAGTGGACAAAGTGTGAGAAAGAAGAGGAGGAAAAACAGGATGTACTGAATCTGTAAATCTCAAGTGTGTGCAGTCACATAGAGATCTTACTATTTAGTTACTCAACCGTTCGATCATATTTTCTGTAAAATGGGAGTTATATTTAAACCCAGCATGGCCTAAAGGCTAGATCAAAGTCTCCTCCACACTGCACATAAAAAGAAATCTGCAGGAGAAACTAAATACTGAATCGTTTATACCTTTATTTATTTATTGGTCTGAACAGTGGTTAATGTGGAAAATACTGAGTTGCCCATTAAAAGGTGCAACACATATTTACTGGCATTAATAAAAATTACAAGCTGTTATGCCTCAAAAACTTTAATAGCATTTGAAGTAAAAAATAAATTGTGCCAACACTTCAAACTGGTCTCAGGATTATTTTAAATAAAATGTACATGAGTAAAAATTCAGAGTTGCATAAACTCAAAGTCTAATCATAAGAAATTACATTTTACTGCAGTTGGTTTCTTTGAAATCTCAACTTTTTATAGTGTATACATGTGTCACAGAAAACAACTGTGGCTGAATCCAGCAGAGCAAAAATGTCTCATTCAGATATCAGACAGACTGAAACAGCAGCTTCTGATGAGCCTCTGAATGCTGTAGTGACCCTGCAGCTGGAGTTGGAGCCAACCGTTGTCATAAATAAAGGTTTTTACAAAAGGGGCGTGTCTCAGGAGGCACGGGTCAGCCCAAATATTCTGAGCTGCTCTCTCAGTATGTTAAATATTTCATGGTCAGAATTATGTCATCCTGCACCGAGCTACGATACCAAAGACCAGACAGACACAAACAGAGAGGGAGACCTGCAAGGAAAGATGGACAAAAGGGAGGGAAGTGAAAAGAAAAGGGAAGGTTGGAGAGAATAAGAGAGTCACCTGAAATCTGTAAACTGACTCCCAACCATAAAGACTAAAAGACAAAGCAAATGCTGCTTCCCAATTGGAGCAGATAGGAATCCAATAATGCCGAGTCAGCCAATGGAATGCAGAGACTGATCCTTATCGCCCACCTGTAATAGGGGAGCCAGCCAATCACAATCTAATAGAGAGGCAGACAGCCAATGGTAATTAGTTTAGAGAGGAGAGCAGGAAGGACAATCAAATTGTAGGGAGAGCCCCCCGATCAGATACAGTGGAAGAAGAAGAGGAGGAGAGCTAAAATGAAAATGTAAGGACTTTTTAAAATGTATTTTTTAATATTATTATTTTTATATTGTTTCACCAAATAAAAAAATGAGTAAAAGCATCAGATTTTGTAGATCTTGTAGCTTTTCACATATAAAAAAAGGTTGAAACTTATCCACCCAAACTCAGCTTAATACGACTGGATATTAATGCTCTTTTCTTTTAATTTTTAAACAGAGTACAGGCACATAGAGGAACGCTGCTTGACTTCTGGGGTTCCTTCTTTTCTTTCAGTCCTCAAAAACCTAAAATGTGCTCCTGTGGTTCTTCACTAAATCAGCACTTAAAATAATCACACTTTGATGTGTTTACATGATCCATTAGAGCCAGACGTTTGATCAGCGTCTGCTTTCAAACAGCAAATGCTTGCCTTCACTGGCTTTAAATTAAGAACCACTTTTAGAACAGGTGCTCTTAAGTGCGAGGTACAAGTGATTTTATTTATCGTTCGTAAAATTTCGAAAGTCTTTCATACTTGAAATGTTTTCACAAGTACTTCTCAGAAAGTACTCAATTTGATCTGAAATCATACAGCCTTAAATATAATGCCAGATTTCTTCTTTTGTTTTTCTAAGAGAAAATTTAGTACAACCAGCAGCTGCAGATCCAGTATCATCCTCTGCTGCAGTGACCAACATATCACCTGCTGTAGGCATATTCCCTCATTTCATTTCAATAACTTTTACTAATGCTTCTCATGTTAGTCATAGTTTGCTTTAACTGCTTTCTCTATATCAAACATTTCCTTCTTCATCAACTTTGCTCACTGTCTGAAAGGACCTTAATACAAACGTTGCATCAAAAACCCAGAATACAGGTGATGGTGGGTTTTTATATAAAAGCTGAAAAATGGGACAGTGAGCAAAACAGCTGAAAGCAAGAGTCTGTGCAAAAAAAAAAAAAGACAGAACTTTTAATACCAGAGAAGAAGAAAAGAATCTGCTGAAAGTTCAATAAAATCCCCTCAGTGCAAACAACCAACAACCGCACAACAACGAAACACTGCAGATCTAACTATCTGAGATCTAATTTAGATTAGAAAGTGTTACAGCAAATCTTACATGAACAACCTCCAGAGAGGTCCCAGGGCAAAAATGTACTGTTAAGCCCCAGCAGACCTTCATAATACACATCAGTGTTATTACTCACAAGCAGACAATCCAATTGCATTCATATGGCGCCAGGTCAGGACACAGTTGTCTCAAGGCAGCTTTATATTATAAGATAATGACCAGAAACCAGTCATTATTCTAGAGTTGACATTACTTATACAGAAGAAAATCAATATATTTCATGTAATATTTTAGATCAAATTAAATATATATAAGTTGCTAGTTTCTCAGTTTTCTATAATAGTTATATGGGGCTTTGATTATTGACCAGACACTAAATGATATTTGAATTTGTTTATTTACGATGCAAGAAATAATAATGCAAACTTTGCAGTATTTTCTGACAGTCTCTGCACAAAACAATCCAATAAATATTAAAGAAAAACCAGATGTGCTTTTAATTTAAATAATTGTTGGCTGTTGCTGTACTTGGATGGTTTAATATGACAGCTAACAAGACAGATGTTGACACAGTTAATTTTTCACATTACAAATTTGTAAATTCAAACGATATGTTGACAGGATGACGGGAATCCACACTAGACTTCCCATTTGTACCACAAAACCACAACTGAAGCCACGAGATGGTTTTCATGCAATCTAAAGCAAACTGTAAAGTGGAGCTATTTTCCTTTTCATTATTTTTTACCTTATACAATGGTATGTTAGAATTCTACTCAATTCAGTTTTATTTATTTTTAAATTTATTTTAACAGTCGCCTCAAGACGCTCTATATTGTAAGGTAAAAACCCTACAGTAATAATGAGAAAACCCCAACAATCAGACGACCCCCTATGAGCAAGCACTTGGCGACAGTGGGAAGGAAAAACTCCCTTTTAAATTGAATGTGGCAACTTTCAAATGTTTAAAATTAATCTCTGTCACGCAAAAGCTCAGGCGTCAGAATTGTCCAGCAGTATTACCAACAGTTCCATCTTCTTCCATAAGGAGCTGGTGTCACAGATGTCTTCATACAGCCATCTGCTACAGACACGACACGCTCATCAACAGTCAACTTGAGTAGCAACGTGGCATTTGATGTAAGTTTACACCAGCGTACAACAAAGAAGTGATGCTGTTTTTTATTGTGATCAAAAGGCTAAATCCACAAAATTTTAAAGGTTCCTTTCACCAGAAGTCACTTGGATGAGTGACGAAAAGTTTTTCCCACTGAAAACATTACGTCCAGATGAACAGAATCCACTTTCTGGAGTTCCTTTCACCAGGAAATATTCACATTTAAAACCTCTTTTGTGAGTGTTTCCTGGGCTGAGATACACCTGGGCCATCATGTCCCATGATAAGCAGGTGAAATGTTTACATTCCTGTCTAATCTATTTCCTGTAAAATTAGTTACTGCAGATATTATTTTTGTGTTCATCTACACTTTGCTTTTGTCACCTCCACAACAGCAAAAAGGAGGCATTGGGGGCTGCCTCTTTGGTCATCTTCTCAAAGCTTGCAAACAGAGGACAATGGGCTTTTAAGGTGGGGTGGGGGGCAAAGCTACTATTGCCTGATTCAGGCAGAGGCTCCACTGAGGAAAAGCTGTCTAACAGGCACAATGAGATAAATAAGGCTTTTTTTCCCTGGAAGTGTGATTCATGCAAAGCTACTCCAGCAGAATCCAAAAATAAAAATATCCATCCATCCATCTTCTTCCGCTTATCCAGTTCAGGGTTGCCAGTGACAACAACTCATCTAAAAGATTATTTTGTTTAATGGTTTTGTTATTAAAAAGAAGAAAACTGGTCTGAAGATCAGAAGTTGATCTCAGCTGACTGGGTGTATCTGTGTGTGTTTGACTGACAGCAGCTGAGATGCTGCCAGAGTGCTGATGTTACACCATAACAAGAGACAGAAACCCCATTTGGACAGGGTTTTCATTTCAGTGATTTTAATCCAATCCTGAGTATTTATGTTGCCTCCCCATTAATAATTACAAGTCTAAAATGAGCTTTTTCCATCACCTCCATTTCATCAGCTCACTGTGAAATTTAACTTTTGTGTTAAAAAGAAGCAAATTGTGATAAAACCACGTGACCAAACAAATGAGTTATTACATCTTCTAGGAACACTGAATATTTTACTCTTTATACTTCACAATACTGCAGTGAAAAGCTGGGAAGAAAACAAGTGAAATTTAGGGGTTTGATTTTCCTCTATGACTCCACCTGAGTTTTCTCTTCTGCCTCCAAACTGTTTGAATTGTTCTTCACAAGGACACCGGTATCGACCGGACGAGTTTGATCACCAGCTCAGTTTGTTTTTCCTCTCTGAAAACTTCTATTCTGGGTTACATCAGGCTGCTAAAAGCCTCTCTGCTCTCCTCCTCTTTCCATCCTCATCTTTCCCCCTCCTTCCTCCATCACCTTTTCTTCCTCTCCTCCTTTTCCTAAATCCTCTGCTCTCCTTCCGTCTGCTCCCTTTCTTTCGTCTCTCCTCCTCCAGTGTAATCCATGGCCATGTTTAATTGATAGAGTGATGATGAAAGTTGCAGGAGGAGGGATGGTTGTTCCATGTTTTCTCCTCCTCTGGTGAAGGAGATCCAGCCCTTTCAGCAAACTGAAATCCTGCCTCTCCGTCCCCTTTCTCTCTCACATTCCTTTCTTTGTTATTTAAGCTCTTGTTTTTTTATTTTCATGCATTCCTTTTCTCCTTTTAAATCTCACCTCTTCCTCTTTTAGTTTTTGCATGAAGTCATCTTTCTCAAAGATAGTATCCCTGTCTGAAACCCTAGCATATGGTTGAAAGCCACTGTCACACTTAGACTCATTTAAACACCTTCAAATCGAGGGATGGACAAGAGCTGTGGGTCCCAACCTAAGGCTCACTGCCCTGGGAATCCCCCTTAAAAAACATATAAATAAAATCTTCGGACTTAAACAGTTCTATAGCTCTCATCCAAGCCAGAAGACTCTTGTGGCAAAACCCATAATTTTACCTCATAGAACATGGTAGACCAAGAGGTTTTTGTCAAAGCAGTCTGGTGGTTTTAATCAGAAGACCACGACACTGCACTGGCAGGGGAGTATTTTTATATTGCCAAGTCTCTACTTTCTGAATCTGGCTTCCCTCATCCCCTCCTGCTGTTGGTTACATTCATTATTAATATTATAGATTCAATTACACGAATACCTTGAAGCAGTTGCTCTCAAAGTTTTTAAAACTGAACCTTTGATAAAACAAATGTTAAATACACTAAATTGAAAGAATGGGAAGATTTGTGCAAGAGAAAGGAACCAAATAATGAAGAGACAGCGATATGTGACGCCTGAAGACAGATGAGTTACAATCAAGGAAATCAGAAAAATAAAATCAAAAGTCTATTTTCAGCATCAGAGTGGTTCTGTTGTTATTTAAAGCTGTGGAGCTCTTCAGGTTCCAACATCCAGATCAAAGTGCATCAAACTCTACTGTATAGTGACGTTGTGGACAGGTTTTAGGAATAAAACAATCTCTGCTCACAAACAAAGGGATCGCTAGCATCATACAGTCTCATTACCAATGATTTATTTCATCAGGAAACCAACCCTGACAGACACATCAACTTCTTCCTGTTTCAATCACACCAGATCATTTCACAATATAAACCTCAGAGTGACTCATCTTAAGCCAGATATGAGCCAGTGTCCAATGTAATGTCCAGACTGCTGATCAGAAAGACCTAATACCTGCAGTGTAGGCCATTTTGTTCAGGTATCTGCACAATGAAGACTCCTACACAAAGCCTGTTCACTGATTGTAGCTTAGTGTTTGAGAGGTTTCCCTGTTACGCCTCTGTTTTATCACTGGCTTTAGACTTTTTGACCTCAGCTATTTACTGCTGACAAAAACAGCAATATTTGTTCGACCTGCTGCCAAACACGGCTGCCAAATGCAACTCAAACGAATGCAGCATCATCATGTTTGCCGACGACACTGCTCCAATTGTTGGTGTCAGCAAGGTTGACGAGTCAGCATACAGACAGGAGGTAAGAGCTGTGCGAATGAAACAACTAGATGTGAATAAAACATTAGACTTGATAATGGAACCGAGGAAGTCCTGACAATAACCTCACTGTGTGTCAGCATTCCTGCTGCCAAAAATCTCAGGAACATCCCTAATTCTCGGCATGGACGTGACTAAGGGCCTTATGTGGATATCAAAAACTCCCTCTCATGAGAAAAAGAAAAATAACACCTATCAAGTTCTGTCCTGACCCAGATTTGCCTCAGTGTAGTGGCAGGATAATGGAATGATTCTCTATTGATTAGTCTTTAATCCACTGGGAGATTTTGGAGCTGAAATATAAATATAAACTGAGGATCGATGTGGCATGTGAGCAATGAGCTGTAGAGGACTATTATTAGACTCTAGACACTCTGAAAATAATACCAACCAGATGTCTCCCAAAATAACAGACAACATGCTGACAGTTTTTGTGTCCCAACTTTTGGACAAATGGTACATAAAACATAAAATATAGCACAAAAAGCAGCCATTACTCATCAGGAGAGTAACCAGGAACAGATTTATAGGCTTTATTGTTTTTGTCTAGGCTCTGACCTTTGAACTGTAACCAATTAACACATTTTACATGAGAGGGAAAGCTGAAAAGATAACAAACCTTTATTTTTTTTTTTTTAAATAGCACCATTAATGGCTCAGTAGTTGTTTAAACACAGAATGATTGCCATTAAATAGTATTCATGACCTCAAATTTGGTTGGCATACGTTGTTATTTGGCATCAAGTGGGATATGTTGGAGTTTAAATGTATTAAAGTCAAATCTAACAGATTGATCAGCACTTCTAAACTTCTAATTTCACATATTTGTAGTTTTTAAGTAGTAAAAAGAATTCTGAGAGCTTCATTTGTATGACACATAGCTTAGTTTTGCTAATGAGGAGGTTTCACACATAAACAAACTGAACACACCAGCTTCCACACAGCAAAGGGCACTGCAAAGAGAAGCAAGCAAAATAAACCAATTATTTAACATTAAAACAAATACACCACTCTGTGGATTTATTTTGACCTCAGGGAGCTTTACGTTGGTTTAGAGAAGAATAAAATAATTTTCTTTCTTTCTACATCTCTCTCTCTCTGTTTCTACGCCTCGTTCTTCCTATTTTCTGCCCTCTCATTTTCTCCTGTATTTACATCTCCCACGCTCTCTCCCTTCTCCCACCTACCCTCCTCCTCCTCCCCCTGCATACTGCTCTCCTTGTTATTAACTCATCTGTGTTTGTTGCTGAGGAGAAGCTCACGTTGTTTCAGAGCGTCTCTAATGTGCTTTATTTGTTCATTTTGCATAATCTACATTTCTGTGTTTATTTTTACCTCTCTCTCCGTCTCTCTCTCTCTCTCTCTCACACACACACACACACGCACACACACGTGATTTGAATATCACATGATGTTTTAAATGTTTTAGATAAGTCGTACATGAATAGTCGGAGGGAAGAGCAAAGGTAAGGAAAGACAAAGAAAGAAAGAAAGAATTGCACACAGACAAATACACTGGTGTGCACTGTGTCTATGCATGTGTTTGCTTTTACACAGAGAATCCTGCTCTCTGATTGGCTGCCAAGTGTCTGTTGAAGTGTTCACCACAAACACAGTTTCACATAAGAGTTGACTCTGTACGTAAACACAGCCACATTTGACACTCAAAGTCAAGGACTTTTTCAAACCTCTTAAAGCCTGTTTCAAACCTGCAGGATGCAGGGAGCTCTCACAAGATGCTCCCTTCCAACAGGTTCCCCAGACATCTTAAATGTAGCTATAGGAGGCCTTGAACACATTTCAATTGTATCTAATCACTTCTGGAATTCACCAAGGCCCTGGATGATCTTTATGAAAGTCTAGGTCCTCCTTTAGACCACCTGGAACCCCCTTGAGGATGCCTTCAAACTCTTGGAAGTACTTCTGAAATAACTTCAAGAATACCTTAAATATTCAAATCTCCTTGAAACTTGTCATACACACTGTTCCATGGGAGTCTTAAAAGGTCAAGTTGAAGGCAGCTGGATTTCTTTTTGAAGCTCTTGAAGACCTTCACCTCTCATCCAAAAGGCTTCTTTAGTTCTAAAAGCTGATGGGAAGTCCCAGTTATTCCAACTCTAGTGGGGATCTCACCTTGGTGGTGCTCCTGAGAGTCATTCCCCCACCCTGCCACCATGTGAGTCATTAAGATCACATGGGTCAAGGTGTGAGTGGGAGTAGACCTTACACAGACACTGTTCCATGGCCCTTCTTTTAAATCCTTTAAATCCTCCCAACATCTTAAAGAATTGGGATGTTTAACATGTTGCTTAAAATTTTAAAAATTTCTTCAGCTCCTCAAGCTCCACTGGAAAAAAAATCTTCAAGACTATCTTGATCCCTCACGACACCACCTCCTCTACACTTCCTGTACAACCTCTTCAAGATTTTCTTGAAAATCTTCAGAAATGTCTAACCTCCCCAACACGTCCTGTAACTGGGATTACCATAACTTCCAAAAGTATACATGAAGCTTCCATAGCAGCTATAGCACCATAGGATGCCTTGGAACCTCCACAAAAATATGCACACCTTCCTCAGGAATATCTAGAACTTCAGCAAGGAGTTTTGAAAAAAATGTGAACTAGGTCTGGCTCTTCAAATTGGCCTAGAAGTGTATTAACCACTTAAGAATCCAAGGAATCAATTAAGGAATCAATGAATGTAAGGATTGTAGGAATATCAAGGGGTTAAGGCCTAGTGGAACCATGCCAAGGATTTCTGCATCTTCCCAAAGAAGAGCTAGAACAAAACTGAAACATCTCAAAAGAGGTTCCAGAAGCCTCAAATGTGTGGAATGACCTCTTTAAACAACTCTGGAACATCTTTAGAGTTTTCGATCAACACCCATATGACAACAAGGAAGTCTTGTAACTTCTCAAGGACATCAAGAACCTTGTAAAGTATTTCTTGAACAACTTGAAGGATGGATAGTATTCCTAGTGACCCCTGCAACACCTTCAAGGAGGTCTGGACCCTCTTCAGGACTCCCTGAAACTTCTTCAGGGACACTGGAGCCACTTCAAGGATGTCTTAAAGATCACAACATTGAGATATCATTCACCAATATTATTCAGTATTCTTTGGATTCATTAAAAAAAGCCAAACTACATTTCCAGCACTGAACAAGAGTTTATAAAGTCACCAGTGTAAAATACAGTATCAACATGATACTTCAGGTGATAAATGGTTAGAGCAGAAGAAGAGTATAGTTCCTGAACCGTGTCGCGACTATACTTTGTCAAAGTCATTAGTCTTCACTTTCTAATATCAGTGGCCATCCATTCTTCATATTACACTAAACGGCTTAAATATCATCCTTGTCTTCTCTTCCTGTGCTCTTCTTTATTCCTACTCAAACATTTCCCACTATAGCTTCAGTGTCTGTAAATCAGCTTAATGTGAAATCTCTGCTGAGGGAAACAAGCTTTGACCCTCAGACGACCGGCATAGCTGTGAGCTTTATTGGAGGCTGTGGGAGAGACGCAAGGATGATGGGAGGGCAGCAGCGGTCGACAGGTAGATTCAGAGCTGAGATTTAATTTCCTCCGTTCTCCTGATTTGATCTGAACATTTTCACTGAGGACATAAGAATATCAGGAAAAAAAAAAAGTATAGGATCAGGTTAGCTGTTAATAATATTAATGCTAAATGCTCTGAATGGGCATACATTACCGTCTATAAAAACAGACCACCAACAGCTGGGTGGAAGAGCCGTAATACAGGCTTTCACCTTGGGTTAGGTGAAAGTACCCTAACTGGGGACTTTCATGTCTTTAAAGTCAGTCACTACAATAGCTCTGTGTATTTATATCCCTGTAAAATGGGCAATACAAGCACACTCACACACTCACATTTCAGAGGACATTGCACAATTACTTACATTAATTTCTCTGAGAAATCATAAACAGAAGAAGAAAATTTAACCAAGTCTTGACCTCAAGCTTTAATCGGGTATCTAATGGCATCCCAGTCTCACAGCAAAATAGCTAAAATGGTCTAAGCACAAGATGTAGTATTTTTACAGTAAAGGCTCTGAAATACATATTTTTAGAAGTTTATTGTAGGGGTGGGACATCTGCTTCTGTTTAATACCAAACAATGATCTTTTGCAAAGCTTAACCAAGTACTTAAAAATGCAATTGAAAATGAAGCTGCACTTACACAAGAAAGCATAAAGTAAGTGTAATTGTAATTTTGATGCTACCACAGAGCGATTGAAAATAAAGTAAAAAAAAAAAAACAGAATAATGGTACAACATGGGACACAAACACTGATGTTGTGAGTCATGTAACTTGGTCAGAATTTGTTTTTTGTTTTTTTATCTGAAAAGAGAAAGAAACTTAACAATTAATTATTGGCTCCATTGGACAAGTGAAACAAAATTTTAAAAGCCCCAAAAATTAGAACCCAACTTAGGTTGCTTAAGAACACTATTTTGTCCCCAGAGGAAAATTAAGTCCCCACTGTGAAGCTGTGTAAAGGTATTTAGGGCCCCAAGGAACATGAGTAATACAAAAATAGTTCATACGACATTGACTTAAAGTACATTCATTACCTGGAGAGTTACCCTGACCTTAAACCTAGTCTTCATACTAAAGTTTTATAAATTATAGTCCATTATGGGGATGGGTCCCCACAATGTGACTGTATAAATAGATTTATGTCCCCATAACACGAGTAAAAAGTACACACACACTCATATATATTTTTGTGTGTGTGTGCACATGTGTGCACATGTCTGAGAGACCATCTGTCTCAGTTTCTGTCACATAAAATTATACTTTAATCAGATTATAAAATCTTCTGACCACCAAAACTCCCTGAAAAACCATAGGCTACTGTACGTGACCGTGGTAACAGCCCCACCCATTCTGGCATGGAGGCCTAGAAGTAAGTGTGTGTGTGTGTGTGTCAGGGGATTTGTGATGAAACAAGGATTTCCTAATCACAAAGCAACAAGATAAATTACTTTCTTGCCATGTTGAAGGACACTGTGAATGAATGGTGTTTGGGTGTGTGTGTCTGTGGGTGCATGTGCATGTGCGTGTCTCAGGGGTAAAAGTAAAGAATCAAATCCTTAATTACATTTTGCAATAAATTCCTGGTAGTGCTTGTTGAAGGGAAGAGACCAAGTGTGTGCACATGCTTATGTATCTTTGTGAGGACCATTGAAGGTTGCTGAACTTGTAAGGACATTGGGTTGGGCTGATGCACAGGGTTGATTCAGATTTTATTTTAGTCTGAGGTTTAGGCTAGGAGCCATTTTTGCCATGTTTTATTGTACAACTGATTAACAGGTAACAAGTAATTCTGGGACCATAAATGTTTTTATTGTGATGAATTATAAGTAGAAATCTTTTTATTTTTCTACTTTCCTGGTTTGAGAGAATTTTGCCTTTAAGTTACGTAACAGTTGGAAACCACGACATCCATATGTATGCGCACCAAATTGTGTGTTCGGTGTACGGTGAGTGTTTTCTGTGAATGTGAAGCAGGTGGAGAAAAACGTGTTTAATGTCCCTACATGAATAAAGATTAACATTATTACACACACTGCAGATACAAAGGTCACTGATTTCACAATAAAAGAAGGTGCTGCCCAAAAATGTCCAACAGAATCAGGTGTATAACCTATGTTATATATCATGAGAAAACAGCTTGTACAGATATAAGGAGCCATCTCAAACATCATCAAATTTCTTCATTTTGGTAAAGCTGCATGTACTGCATTTAGGTACTGTGCTAATCTTTGGGGTTTTGTAGAGACTAGTCCAGAACTAACCCAAAATCAAGTCCAAAATTTAGACTGCTTTAGCTGCTTGAAAGCAGTCTAAAACTATTTACACAACTTCAAAATCAAGTTTAAAACTATCTGATAACCACTTCTTCAATTCAATTCAATTCAATTTTATTTATATAGCGCCAAATCACAACAAAAGTCGCCTCAAGGCGCTTTATATCATAAGGTAAAAACCCTACAATAATACAGAGAAAAACCCCAACAATCAAACGACCCCCTATGAGCAAGCACTTGGCAACAGTGGGAAGGAAAAACTCCCTTTTAACAGGAAGAAACCTCCGGCGGAACCAGGCTCAGGGAGGGGCAGCCATCTGCTGTGACCGGTTGGGGGTGAGGGGAGAAAGACATGCTGTGGAAGAGAACCAGAGATTAATAATAGCTCATTAAATGCAGAGAGGTGTAAAAACACAAAGCAAAGTGCTCTATTGGGGTGATATGGTACTATGAGGTCTTTAACATAAGATGGGGCCTGATTATTCAAGACCTTGTATGTAAGGA
>VUQS01046277.1:0-18071 GCA_015108495.1 Heterochromis multidens
TGTCTTTGTCTTCCTCCGCTCACCCCCAACCAGTCGCGACAGATGGCTGCCCCTCCCTGAGCCTGGTTCTGCCGGAGGTTTCTTCCTGTTAAAAGGGAGTTTTTCCTTCCCACTGTTGCCAAGTGCTTACTCATAGGGGGTCGTTTGATTGTTGGGGTTTTCTCTGTATTATTGTAGGGTCTTTACCTTACAATATAAAGCGCCTTGAGGCGACTTTTGTTGTGATTTGGCGCTATATAAATAAAATTGAATTGAATTGAATTAACCAGATACTTACTCTGGATGGCATCTGGAGCTGCAATAGGCCTAGACTGCTGGGGGCTTTCCATGATGCACTGAGCGTTTCTCCTTCTCTCACCTCTTTTCACTCACCATGTATTTATACACCTCTCTGCATTTAATCATGAGTTATTATTAATCTCTGGCTCTCTTGCACAGTGTATCTTTGTCTTCCTCCGCTCACCCCCAACCAGTCGCGACAGATGGCTGCCCCTCCCTGAGCCTGGTTCTGCCGGAGGTTTCTTCCTGTTAAAAGGGAGTTTTTCCTTCCCACTGTTGCCAAGTGCTTACTCATAGGGGGTCGTCTAATTGTTGGGGTTTTTCTGTATTATTGTAGGGTCTTTACCTTACAATATAAAGCGCCTTGAGGCGACTGTTGTTGTGATTTGGTGCTATATAAATAAAATTGAATTGAATTGAATAGAACTGTCGCTCACTGGATATTTTCCTTTTTCTAGACCATTCTCTGTAAATCCCAGAGATGGTTGTTTGAGAAAATCCCACTAGATCAGCAGCTTCTGAAATACTCAGACCAGCCCGTCTGGCACCAACAACCATGCCACTTTCAAAGTCACTGAAATCACCTTTCTCCCCTCTGATGCTCAGTTTGAGTTGCTGCCATGTGATTGGCTGATTTGATATTTATATTACCACACAGTTTTGCATGTGTACCTAATAAAGTAAACACAACCCAACTGAAGAGGATTTAGTGCATCTGTGTATCGAGCCTGGGACGTGCATGACTGAAAGTGAAGTCTTTGTATTGTTTTATTGTATTTTTACTGTTTCAAACCTGAAAATTATCAGCCACATGATGAGAACAAAAACAAAAACTGAAACTAATAAAAACTAAACTGAGGGGAAACATTTTTAAACAAAAAAGCTAAAGTGAAACCAGCAAACTCACTGTGGAAACTAAGTGAATGTAGACTGAAATTAAAGCAAAGATCCATCCATTTTCTCCTGCTTTTCACGGAGAAACTATCCCAGCTGGAATGGGGCGAGAGGCAGCATACACCCTGGGCAGGTTACCAATCTGTCACTGATGACTATTTTTTTTAAAGATAATAACAGACGAGAGACACATTATTTATTTCAAAACTTGGTGAATTGTTGTGTCACAGCTGCCAAAACTTCAAATATAACCTATAACAACATGACTTAAATAATGTAGAATATATCAGTAAAATATATACATACTGACAAATAAAACAAATAGCTCAAGAAGGTAAATAAAAAACAAAGACCCAAAAGGGTCTAAAAGGACAGTTAAATAAATAAAACAATACAACAAAAAACAACAAAAAAACAAGTGAAATAAAAGAAGAGTTTTAAATAAAATGTACATATGACACATTAAGGAGTTTAATAAGCTAAATAAATACATACATAATAAATAAATAGTAAAGTTCATAATTTTCATAACTACTGTTACAAGTAGGTGTGGACATTCCGCTTTTATTCTGAAAAATTAAACTTGGACCGGAAGTATGGAGGAGTTCCGCGTTTATTGAAGCATAAAGCTAGCTTCAGACAGACTGAAGCAGCTTAGTGTACGAGAGGCTTTAACAGCTGGCAACAGATTTTTAAACATGCAGAGTTTACTCACGGCAATGTAAAGACTTTATCCAGAGAAAAAGCGACAGAAATAACTGGCCAGAGCAGCCGAGTCGGTAAGTTAACTAATCAGATATGAAGCTAAGTTATGGAGCTGTTTTAAAGTTGAGTTTCGCTTTCAGCTGCTGGGAATTGTTATTGTTGGACTTGAACACGACCAAAGTGACCAAAACCACCATCAGCTCCTGTTAGTTTGAGTTTTTACTGTACAGAAAGCAGCACTGAGCTGGTTTAGTGGTGACTGTGATGTGATACTCAGCTGTTTACCCCTGAAACTATGATTAGTCTGGACTTTCCCGTCAGATCACATGATAAATTAAAAGTGAAATGATTAATTATAAAGGTCACCGATACAACATGATGACTGTCTGATTTACCTGAGTGTTAATCCTCCCTGTTGGTGTACTTCCTCTGCCACGGATGTCATTTTCTGGTGTGGATTGGCCAGTTTTGGAATAAATAAGCTTACAGTTATTGCACCTAGTCAGTTAGTATGTGATCTGTAAACTTGTGGAATAGCTGTGATGAGGAATTAAGACTGTGTAGTTCAAAAAGCGTCTTAAAATCAGGTGGTAAACAAGTATAAAAGTGAGGTATTATCATTGTTATGAAGCTTTTGTTTTGGACTTCTGTTTATTGGGTCATTTCATGTCATTTCATCATCCTTCCTGATCAGCTCAGATTTTTTTTCCCAAGAAAAACCCAGGGGTAAGATGCACTTCTTAGTAGGAGTTATTTTATTTTTTTTAGATGTGTTTCTAGCATCGTTTTTTGAGGGTCCATTTTAAATTGAATTATCTAGAAAACTACTTGAGCTATGTCCTTCAGATGCTTTATGGTAAATACCTGTTTCTATGGCTCTATGAATACTGGCTCTCAGGTATGGAAGCTTGTTTCTATATACATTCACACTCTCACACTCCAAGCCAGGGATTGAATCACCGGCCTTCTGATTAGCTTTACCTCCTGAGCCACAGCCGCTCCATGTAGCTCAGGTTAACATAGAATGATGGATGCTTTAAATCTAATCTCTGACAGTGAACTTGGAGGCCTGTAGAAAGCACAGTTTTTCAGGTAGAGGACTGATAAACAAAGCATGTAATATTCCTTAAAACAGTCCAAATCAGGTACACGGTTTCATCAATATTAAAGCTTGAATATGGGGGGAAAAAGTCATTTTCCTCCAGCTTTAGTGTGATATTCTCCAGGTGTGAAAGCATGTACCAAATCCAAATTAACTTTTTTATAGAAAGAGACAGTTTTTTTTAATATTTTATCCCAAATTTTTGATGGTGTTCTCTCTCATTTTCCCCAGTATGAATTTTTAAATCCTCATATTTATGTAGTTATGTATGTATATTAATGTCCGAAGGGTCCATATTCATTCAAAACATTTGAAGGACTTAGCTCAAGTAGTTTTCTAAGTAATTTAATTTTAAAATGCCCCCTAAAAACGATGCTAGAAAAGAAGTTAAGTACACACTTAACTTCGTCCCTTGAAATAACTTTTATAGGGAACTGAAATTTTTCCATAATTCATATTAAGAAGTGTATCTTTCCCCTGGAATTTCTTCAGGCAAATTTAAGATGATCTGGTGGGAAGTTTTTTAAATTTGATGAATTAAGTTGCAGTGACCCTATTATTTATTGTTTTCTTTTGGTCTGAAAGGACTGTAAAAGGGTAGGTAGGTTATTCCATATCTGACAAAATGTTCTCACCTGATCCCCTCAGAGTCAGCTGATTTATTTCTACAATAAATGTATTATATTTAATAAAGGCGTGGGACTTGTGTGATCATAGTAACCAGCCTTGAAAATAGTGTGTATTGCTCTCATGTTTTATGACGTTAGTGCAGCTTTTTTCTAACTCTGAGTCTAAGCAGAATAGGAAAAAGTCTTCACTTCATGACTTCAGCATAATTGTTCTGCAGTGAGCGTCAGAAAAACGTGACTGCATTGGAGCCGGTTCTTGTTTCCATTCGTAAAGACAAAAGGGGCAGAGAGTTGTAGTTAAGAGCTTATTACAGTTTACTTCCAGCTATCACCAACAGGGCAAAGTCTCACTGTCATACCAGCACATTCTGCAGTCGCGCCCACTTTCTTATTTCTCAGTCTGTGCATCCTTGAATCCTTTGCTCATGTTTGAGTTCCTTCCACAGAGATGTGAGCAGGTGAGGATTTGAACCAGCAGCTTCTTCAACTGTTGTATTTTATGATCTCTGTCAGATGAGCAGAAAAGTCTTTGTGACAACTATTTGTATATTTACTTTTAGCTAAATTCACAATGTCGGTGTGGGATATGAATATGCAGGTACATTAGTATTTCCTACTTACCACACACACACACACACACACACACACACACACACACACACACAATGTTTAAGAGAGTCCAATCGTGATCATTGATCATATTAATACTTAAACAATTAATGAAGACAAACCAGTGTTTGGATTTCTAGCATCCTGCACCCAGCCTCTCTCTCCTCTTTCCTCTCTCCTCATGCAATAACTATCTGTTTGACCAATACCAACTGGCAGTGGTGGGTACCTTCATAGTGCCTGATAAGCAAAAGATCCCTGGTTTGATCCTGGGAGGAGACACAAATGGGTTTGTGTTATGAAGGGCATCCACCAGGATGCCTCCAATGTAGCATGTCTCAGGCTACAGAAAACTCCAACACAGCACCGAGGACACAGTGTTTGCTTTTTCAAAACACTTTCTGTATTATACACCACTTTTGACTGTTCACTGTCATTGCAATGTTTCCCAGACAGCTCCATCGTGCATAAATATAGGAGAGACCTGATTAGTTGATGGCTGCCAGCTGCACCAGCCAGCCTTCCCTGGCACTGTCCTATTGCATACCTATGTGCATGGTTTGTATGTGCCCCCTGCACTGGTACTTGGGTGTGTAGGTCGTGATTAAAAGTAGTTGCACTTACCTATTCATCTGGCGTTGATGAACATAATTTATTTGATTCGATATCTGTTAAAAAATGAATAACAATGCTGGCAGTCCCTACTGCCCACAGGTTTTGAAGATAACTAACATTAAAAATCATGTTAATATAAAATGTAATATTCTAAAATAACAGCACTAATGTTGTTGTTTCATATACTAGACTTCAAATAACAGCATTAAAGTCAAGCCTTTTTAATCATGATATTGTGACTGTGGTGAGTAACACATAGGAATAGTGCATAAAAGGAGCATTATGTTTGTTTGCATGAACAGAGTGGCCTGGGATAGAGTCAGATTTGTGGCCTGAATCACTATAGTAGGTATACCTGAGAAAATATAGCAAACAAACATAACAAGGTCACCTCACAGCTAATGACCCAGTGATGCCTTGCTGCAAAGAACTATTAACACAACAAAAGCAACAAACGAAAATTTGAAATGCACATCGATCGTATCTTTAAAAACTATATGACTGAACTTTGATATAGATGATGTTTAATAATAAACTGAGTGTCTATGTAATCTTAATGAAGGCCCACAGTTCAGATCAATTGAAGAGTTATTTTTGTTATCTAGAAGTATGACTGTATTTTTAAATTTGGAGGTTTTACTGTCAGTTTATCAGTAACATTTAACTCTTCAGTTCTTAAAAATGTATTAATTAATAGCAGTAAATGGCTCTTATTTTTATTAAAGTGGCTGTGACCACATAATTTCCTCTGGGATTAATAAAGTATTCTGATTCTGATGGTATCTTAGGGAAGTTTAAAAGCTGCTTTTTGTTCAGCTTCACATGTTTTCTTTGCTAAAACATACAACACATTAATGTGACTTATATTTTCAACTAATCACTTATTTCTTTGGTAAGAACAACTGTCTCACACACACAAAATAACAGTGAATTTACAGTGATTTTTCAAACAGAATAAATCAGCTAATCCTCTGTTTTAAAGCCCTGGAACCACAGATGCTTGATAAATGATCTCTAAGAAGTCATGTTCCCCTTCTGACAGCAATGAGCAGCAGTCCTGCGTCAGTCCAGATGGACGAGGTCAGGGTAAGAGCCAAGTCTCTCCTCTCATCCTCGGGTTTGGCTCAGAACGTGAAGGCCGAAGTCCAGACGATGGCCACTATCGCGCTGCCCCTGTCAGAGAAGTACCTTCACGTCTCAGTAGAGGTTATGCTGAGGGAGAACTCAGCAGGTCGCAACAAACAGGAGGTAATTTTTTCTCTCAGAAGATCATTTTAGTGCTGCTTGAAGCCGGATTTCTAGTCTGTTTGCTCCCCTCCTCTATCAGCACACATTAACTAGCAACCCAAGGGTCATTAAAAATTCCTTACTGCTCTTCTAACCCTTATCTGATCATCTGCATGAAAAAAATTCTGTCTGCTCGGTGCTAAAAAAGATTTTGTGATTCGTCCTCAAGTTGTTTTCTGTTAAAAACAAAGATGAAGACCCCAGGTGAGTGAAGAAGTATCTGCAAGTGTTTTAAACAGCAGTCTGGTTTCTCAGACATCGCCTGTTAATGAATTTGTTCAAAAACATCTTAAACTCTGCTACAGTAGCTTTGCATGATTCATAATTCTTCCTCTAAGTCAGCTTGTTTGTGATTGGCAGCCCCTTGTGAAAAGATTTTGAGATGACCAAATTAGGGATTATTCCCTTTCTATGATGTCATATAGAGCCAAGAATAGAAAAGACTGTCTGAAATTCAGTGTTTAGAGCAGTCTGAAGCCTGTACCTTCATTCTAAGTAAGGCAAATCTAATCTCATGCAATAAAAACTGCTTTAACTTCTATGACATACTGTAGAGAAACAGAAACAAGCGTTGTTATCGTGGATGTTTGATCTGTTGTATGATTCACTGCCGAAAATTGGAGAAAAAAATGAGTAATTACTAACTAATTTTTCTTCACAAAAGGTCCTGGAATCTTTGAATCGACTCATCAAGGCCTTGAGTATCCTGGAGAAGTATGGCTGTAACCTGACCTGTCCCACCAGGCCCAGATATTGGAGGAGCGTCAAGCACAACAACCCCGTCTTCAGGACCACAGTGGATGCCATCAAAGTGAGAAAAACACCAGCATTTTACAGAAACTTTGACTCTGGTCAGCAGAAGGTCTGAGAACCTTTCAGGTTTCTTTAAAACATTAGGATTGAAATCCTGGTTTTTGTCCACAGGGAGGTCGCAGAGTCCTCTATCTCTACGGTTACACCAACCAGCAGGTAGATGGCCTCAGCTTTCCCGATGAAGTAGAGGATCCAGATGCTGAAAAAGTCGCAGCGGTGACGCTGGAGGTCATGACCCTACGCACAGAAGTGGATATGATAGTAAAGGTTTGTGTTGGCTCCTAAGCAGATCTGAACATTGGTAACATCTGTGTGCAGCTGTTTTTATGTTTCATTTCCTTATGTTTGTTTGTTCAGGGCACCCATCCTCACCTAGAACACTTCCAAGATATCATCCCATTTGTCATCCCACAGGTGTGTACACATGTTTGAAAAGGCTGTCGGCAAGATAAAAACATTTCCCAACAAAAACAGAGGCTGAATTTAGATCATCTGTGTTTTAAAAACATCTGTCCTTTTCAGTCCTTATTATTTTTGCATGTGATGCTTATTTCTTTAGGCTCAGTTGGCGACTGACTCTGTGACTAAGCTGCCTGGAGAGGAGCAGCAGCAGCAGGGAGACAAACCTCTGATCCCGCCTCTTCCTCCTAAACCCGCTCAGGTGCTGAAACCATCAACAGGTGAGCTGCAGCCACACCTGACAGCCTGTGATTTTATTTATTTTTATTCCAGCAGTTTGTTTTTAACTGTGCAAAATAAACCGTTTAACCAAATTAGTTTCTTCTTAACTTTTTAGAAACTTTGCTGTGCTCCTGAGTAATTTAGTCACTTCATACAGCATTTTTAAAGACATACAGTCATGGTAAAATGAAAGTAGACCCTCTTTCAGGTCTAAAGTTTTATGTATCTGGACATACTAAAAAAAAAAAAAATCTTGTCCTTACCAGGTTCTAAAACACACGACATATTACACTGTCGTTACATTTAGAAAATGACTGAACAAGTATGGCTTATTTGGGAGGGTTGGCAGGAGAAAGCCTCTTCTCTCTAAGAAGAACATGGCAGCAAAGCTTAGGTTTGCAAAGTTGAACAAGTTTGAACAAACCACAAGACTTCTGGAACAATGTCCTTTGGACAGACGAGACCAAACTCAGCATATCAGCACAAACATCAGCTGTGAAGCGTAGTGGTGGAGGGGTGATGATCTGGGCTTGTTTTGCAGCCACTGGACCTGGCCACCTTGCAGTCATTGAGTCGACCATGAACTCCTCTGTTTACCAAAGTATTCTAGAGTCAAATGTGAGGACATCTGTCCCACAGCTAAACCTTGGATGAAACTGGGTCATGCAACAGGACAATGATCCAAAGCACAGCAGCAAGTCTACAACAGAATGGCTGAAAAAGAAAAGAATCAAGGTGTTGCAACAACCCAGTCAAAGTCCAGACCTCACTCTGATTGAAATGCTGTGGTGGGACCTTAAGAGAGCTGTGCATAAACGAATGACCGCAAACCTCAATGAACTGAAGCAACGCTGTAAAGAAGAGTGAGCCAAAATTCCTCCACAATGATGTGAGAGCCTGATACTCACACAGAAAATTATTTATTTAAATAATGACACAGTGTAATATGTCATGTGTTGTTGTTCATCTGAGGTTGTATTTAAATAATTTTCAAAACTGGGAAGGACCAGATGACTTTTAAAGATTTTGTCTCTGTGTAAAAACTTTCTTTCTCACATGACGGTAGTTATCGACTGCTTTCTCTTTGTTTCCAGGCCTTGCTGCAGCGAGTGAGTGCAGTTTGTGTGGTGGTGTTGCGTCTCTGTTTTGCCCATCATGTGACAATCCACATTTCTGCGACGCATGTGATGACCTCTTCCACCGACACCCCAACAGAGCCAGTCACAAGAGAGATAAATTACAGCAAACCAAACAAAGTAGGTCGAGTTACGTCCGCGAAACAAAAGCCAAAATTGGCTGTGCTTGTTTTTGTTACTTCCTGCTTTAACTCGTCCTCTTTTTCTTGCAGACACCTGCACCATCTGTGGCATTTCTGCTGTCCATGCTCGGTGCTCCACCTGCCTCCAGAGGTTGTGTCTGAAATGTGACAAGCTCTACCACTCCCACCCTGACCGCAAAGGACACAACAGGACAGTTACCACACCTGCCAAAACATCCAGGTGAGAACAAGCCACATTCAGCTCTTTACTTGGCAGCAGATCAAAGCCAGGAAGGCCACAAGTTGGATTTGTTCACTATCTCGTTTGTTAGAGTTCAGGTTAAACTTTGACTTGCTCATTCTTTGGAAGTTTGATCAAAAGGCCAAAAGTTTTTGCTGAAAATCAATCACCAGGGTCTCTACAGATCCCTGAGATTTCTTACAAATGTATTTTTATTTTAAAAAGTTTTAAATTTTAATTTGAATGGATTTTAAATGCATTTAGACACATCACTGCAAGAGTTTCTAGCAAACAATGATATTTTACACTTAGTTTTAATTACAGTTAAATTACATCATGTGAAATCAGCATCATTATAAAGTTGTGCTGTTTCTGGAACAGACTGGATTCAGATTTACACCAATTCAGAAAGTTATACAGAGCGCCAACACATAGTTAACTTCATTAGCATACATCTGTGAATGATTAAGGCTAACTTAAGCCATAACAGTTTGTTGTTTGTTTTTCCTTTTACGTTTTTCAACTTTTTATACTTTTTCGGACCCTTTTTCCCCATTTAAAACGGTTCATGGTAATAAAGTAATACATAATAATAACATGTAATAACAGTATCTTAAAAGCTTGAAGCTTGGTTGCTCTTGGGTGGTCTTGAAGCTTAGTTTTAGGTCCACTGGTTCTAAATTCTTAAAATGCACTGGTGGAAACCAAGAAGATGAAGAAGAAGGAGAGAGGGGAGGGGAGAAGGAGGAGGACGAGAAGGAGAAGGAGAAGGAGAAGAAGCAGAAGCAGAAGAAGGAGAAGAACGAAGATGAGATGGAGGAGAAAAAGAAAAATGAGGAGAAGGAGGAGAAAAAGAAGAACAAGAATGAGGAGAAGGAGGAGGTGGCTTTGCTCATTACTTTAGGAAAATGGGAACATGCAAGTTTGAGAATACTGTTTGTGGTTAAAGCCGGTGCACGGTGATTCACTTTGTACATCGCCATGCTGCAGACCTGACCTGCTCCAGAGCAGGTTTATGTTCTAGATTAGTGATTAGAGGTAACTTATCTCACATATAACCTGCAGAATAAGAGATCAGCAGGTATGAAATAACTGAATACTGAACTATCACCAATCCTGGAGTATTAGTAATAAATATAGATTCTTAAACACATCTTAATTCCTTGATGTCCCCGCCCCCTTATTTGGCACAATTTAATTAATTAATTAAAGCTATTTATTGTTCTATAGTATATTATCCAAAAACAGGGCACCACTGTATGGGGACAGTATGATATTGATTAGGACAATCATGCTTTAGTTTTGCTTTGATATTATTATTCTTACCCTGGAGTTCATTTTGAATTAATTTCAGCGTGTTTTCTTTTCCTTTCACTTTTCATGTGAATTTCTGAGGCAAACTTAAATTTCATCGAGCGGTATAAAAAAAATCTCCACATCTGGACATCTACAGCTGTGGGAGTAAATGGGTTCTTTTAAGATCAGTTTGAAGATGTGTTCTTGTTGTTAGGAGATTAAATAAAATGTCGTGTCCTTCTCTCTGTTTTTCAGCCCGTCTCTGTCCCCATGGGAGTGTGCTCATTGCACTACAGTGAACGAGACCCGAGCCGTTCTCTGCACGACCTGCGAACGCCCTCGACTCGCCACGGCTGCGTCCACTGTTCAGGAAAGCTCTGTGTCACTTCCGGCATCACCAAATGCAGGTAAGAGCAAATGTTTACATATACAGAAGGTTTCAGGGTGTCTATGGGTCCTGTAAAAGTCTACACATTTACTCATAAAAGGCCTTAAAAAGTTTAAAATTCAGTCTGAATGGGTCCTAAATGTTTTTGGTAACGTCACTGCAAGAATTTGCTGCTGTTTTCAGCCTGTCTGCACATTTAGATCATGCAGTAACCTTTTTAGGCTGTTTTCACGTGTGTACAACATTCATGTGTGTGTTGATGACAACACAAGGCCATTTAGAAACATTAGGTAATCTAATGATTTTATTCTATGCATTAAAAAAATTACCATAAAAATACTAAAATCCCCATGACTTAGGCTTGGCAGGGGGTTCGTTTAGGCCCTCCAAGAAACCAAGAAGATGATGATGATGATGAAGGAGGAGGCCATGCTAGCCACCATCCTTGTTATTTTAGAAAAATGGGAAGATCCAAGTTTAACAACAGTTGGGTTGAATATTGATGATTGTTTGTGGTTAAACCGGTTCCTGGAAATGCTTACAAAGCAAAACATTCTTTACGTTGAAGATGTTTCAAACTCGTGATATCATTTATGATAATAACTTTTTCTTCTTCTCACACACATTTGGACAGTGTTTTTAAAGGTACTTGTAGTTGTTCTGTGTTTAAAAACAGCTAAAAATCTTTCCAAATTAACTAAAGCTTTCAAGAGGATAAGAACAAAACATGCATTTTGATCAAAGCATTTATGTACTGTACTTTCATGTAATACCAGGTTGTACCACAAGGGGGTACCAAGAGTCAAGGTCACCTTTCTGTTAAACCAGGGAAGTCATTAAGAACACATCATCATTTAAAAGGTCATCCTGGGAAAAGGTGAAACCTGCTTGAGAAATGGAGGCAGCTAAAAAGAGATGCATGCTTCTGGTAACTGGTGCCTCTTGGTGGTGAAAGTTGTAGTTAAAAAACCTCTGTGACACAAATGGAGCCTCAGGACTCATAAGCTAGTGTGCTCTTAGGGCCGGGCCCAAGCCTGGATGACTGGGATTGTTGCCAAATCAAACATGTGGATCCATCCACTCTGGTGACCCCTTTGGGAAATAAGAGAGCAGCTGAAAGGACCTGCTACTAGTTACAAAAAGTACCTTTAAACTCAAGCTTTAACTTGCAGACACCCTGTGTTACTAAACAAAGTTAAAATAATGCAGAAATTGACACTAATACTGTCCAACACATCAACATACAAATAAAGCAGATTAGAAATATTAAAAACTAAAACAAGTTTGGTGGATTTGACCTAATTTTTCATGGAGAAAATGATCTTTGTTACATAAATAATCAGCAGTATATTTATATTAAAATAAAGTTTGAAGACAATAAGTTTTTTTTTTTGTTTGCTTTTTTTTTAACCTGGGAAAAAAGACTTTGAAATTAACTGTGTTTGTGCTCGCTCTCAGAGTGGCAGTGTAAGAGCTGCACTGTCGTGAATCAAGGCAGCAGCATCCTCTGTGAGGTGTGTGAGCGCCCCCGTCTGGCCACTCGCCCTCCAGTCTCCTCAGAGATGTCCAGCCTCAGATCTCTGCCTGACTCAAAGGTTTGTCTCCTGCTGCTGATAACAGAGCGCCCTTATCTTCTCCGTCTTTATCGTGTTGAGTGTTGGCACGCCTGAGATCACAGATTCCTGCTGAATGAAAACCTGAACGGTATCTGTTCTGTTACTGTCTTTTTCCTCTGATTGGATTGATTCTCAGGTGTGCAGGGCTAACTGACTTTCTTTGTTTTGTATCATTATAAATAGAATACTTAGGTTTTACACTGTTTGTAAGACAGAGGAAACATTTTATAGACATACAAAACAAAAAATGAGGCACAGTGCTCCCTGTGTTACATACGTGTGTCCTTAGAAATAACAACAGTACTTACTTCTTTTCACGTAGGCAGCTTTTCTTGCATTAGTCAGTACCTCTCATGCACAAATATGAGGACCTGAAGTCTTTTTTAATAGCATTTAAAGTAAAGTTTAAGCTACACCTGAAAAATTGCAAGAATCTCACACCTAGCTTATAGCATTAGTGGCAGTCTCACTTGGGAATCCACTCAGGTTACTGTAAGTGACGGTAGAGGTGTCCCAACAAAGCCTTTGAAGACATCTGCTTTTGTTTTGGTGTGGTCTGCTTTACATACTTTCCTTTCTTTTCACAGTGGACGTGCCAGTTCTGCACGTACGTTAACACCAAGCCTTCCACGGTGTGCGAGATGTGCAACATGTTGCCTAAAGACTCTGGTGGATTTTCTCTGCCACAGTCTCTCCAGCAGACGCCGTGCAGCACGAAGGACCAACCTCAGCCGGGCGCGAGGCCGCAGCCGATGCCCCGAGTCAACCTGGAGCTGAAGAGGCAGAAGACGATGAAGGACGATGGGCTCACTCTCGTCCGTCACATCAGAGTACGGCAAAAATTTCATACAGACACACCCTGCAGCCTGAAAACGTTTAAAACGCAAACCTGTTTTTCTTTTTCCTTCTTTTTCTTTCCTTTTTTAAAAAAATACAATATTACAGTATTAAAATGCTGGTGAAGAGAAGACACATCCTGTTTCTTATTCACAGGAAGCAGAAAAGCGAGGCATCAGCCCAGAGGAGGTGTACGCCGCTCTGTGTGTGTGCGGTGGCAGCAATGTTAACCCCTGCGACTGGCTGACCTCAGAGCTGCCTCACCTGCTGGATGAAATCTGCGCTATGGCCGCCTCTGTCCAACTAAACTACAAAATGGGGAATGCCGGGACGCACCCCGTGGTGGAGAAAGAAGGAGAGGAGTCAGAGCAGAGCGGTCCGACCTCCACAGGTGATGGCGTGAAGCTGTCCAGAGCTGAGGCCAAGCAGGCGTGGCTGAAAACAGGAGGAGACACTGACAAAGCTGTGAGAGAGTTGCTGAGAGACCGAAAAGTCAAGGTGGGACAATTAAAAACCGTTTTAAATACACATTTACTGTTAAAAGAAAGTACAAAATTGTCTTTAATTCAGTTTCTTTTTCTTTCTTTCTTCAGAAGCAGCTCTTTTTTTCTTTTTTTTGTATAGTAACTTTAGTGTATTTTAACATTTTACCTTCATGCTGCTAATATTTTCTGAGTTTTAATAGAAAATTGTTTCTTTGATGTAAGAAAATCATTGTGACACATAAAAAACCAATAAGTTCTTTTTGCATTTCTCCAAAACACGGGGTTGTTTATGACTTACGCCTCACAGGATTACAGAAAAACATAAAAATGTTAAAAATAGAAGATCCTTGTTGCTGAGGGATTCCCGGTTTTCACTACACTGCTGGAAACCTTGAAGATGATGATAAAAAAAGAAACCTTCTGTTAGTCTGTGGACTTGAAAAGATAAAAGTTTAAGATTTCATGGAGTGCTGGTGCCTTCGTTCATGCATTGACGACACAAGGGGGCAGAAAAACTGTGAGCTGCACTTTCCAGCTTAAAAAAAAAAAAAATAGACACCATAGGAGGCATCTTTGATGTGTCCCAGTTTTCTGACCTTGAAAGATAACACTGAACGCAGCCTGTGCTTTGGTGAGAGTTTGATATTTTTCAAACCTCTTGACTGGTGAAAGAACAGAAACTGCATCCGATACAAAGAAATGAAAACTTGTAAACTGTGTGATTGAAGCATTTCGAAAATGTGGAACATGTCTGTTGTTTAAGTGGCCTGTTTAACATTGTGTATCAGCGGTGTAAATACTCACTCAAATGTGGATCCTTTATTCACTGCAGAGATTGACTGGGATTTCTTTCTTTATTTCCCTGCTGGGTTCAGATGAGGGAGCTTCACTCTATGGGCTTCCAGGATGTAGCCCGGTGTGGGGAGGCCCTGCGGCAGAGTGGAGGTGAGGTGAAGGGGGCTTTGTCTCTGCTTCAGCGCCCCCTCCTGGAAGCTTTCCACCAGAGGATCTGGACAGTCCAGTCCGAGCCACCGATTGATCCCAAACACCCGGACAAACAGGTTAGACTAGAAACCGCTCAAGGGAATTTTATTTTTATGTGTAGCATTTTCATTTCCACCAAAACCTCCGCTGTCCTGGTTTGCTTCTTTCAGAGGATGTGTAGGCGCCTGCTTGCGTTGTACGACCTGCCCAGCTGGGGGCGCTGCGAGCTCGTCCTGTCTCTGCTTCAAGAGCCGGGTGTCACCTACTCCATGGAGGATGTGGTGCAAGCCGTGAAGGAGTCACATGACAGGGATTTCATCAGGCGTCTCCTCAACAATGAGTGCCCCATCTGTCTTAGCATCTTCCCCCGTAGCAAGGTGGGTCATCGGGGGGAGAGTGGTCTGTTTCCGTGCCAACCGTCCGCAGCACATGATTCAACAGTTATGTTTAATACGCAGCTGTTAAAGTCTGTTTCTTTTCCCCTTCATGCTCCAGATGCAGTCTCTGACATCCTGTCAGTGCTCGGTGTGCCTTGAATGTTTCGGGGAGCACTTCACCATCGCCGTGAGAGACAAACACATCCGAGATATGGTGTGTCCCAGCTGCGGCGAACCTGACATTAACGACCCCGAGAAACTGGACAGCTATTTCTCCACGCTGGATATACAGGTGAACTGAAGGGAAAATGTAAATGTAAGGACTCTGAAATAAGAGTTTTCCTTTCCTGCGTATGTCAAAGTTCTCCACTTTCAGCAAGAGACCCCAGGTTAATACCAGTCAACAATAATTTCTTTTGCTTTTACACAGCTTTGTAAATAGCAGCAGAGAGAACTTGCAGAGACTGATGGGAATTGCCATGGAGTTTGTGTCTTTGGTAGACTTACAAGCTTGGAAAGCTTAGCAAGTAGAGTCCATAGCCCACACATGGGTAAAATACAGCCTGTGGACCACCTGAATCTGGGCTAAAAGGAAAACTGAACACTATTTAACTCTATTTTAACAGAGGACCCACCACTCGTGTACAAAAAACTTTTTCTGTGATGTAAAACACCTTTGCTGTAATAGTAAATACAGGTTGATACAGCATTTAAATGGATTTATGTCACAGTACAGCATATTAACACAGAAAAGTCACATTTTTTTCTAACACAAAGCTCCTGGCTTTTGAAACAATGGCCCATTCTTGTCTGTAATGTCTGAGAAATTCATGGAATTTAAAAAATAGAACAGCACTGTGTGCATCACATTTCAGTTCAGTTTTCAAAGTGTGGCCTTTTGCTTACTTCATCTTAAGCTGCATCCACACTGGAAGTGATTCACTCGTCCCGCATCACTTTGAAGCCAATGGCTGGTCACTTGCACGCGTTCCATGCTTTGGTTGCCTTGGTAACCTTTTAATGTATTTACTTCCAGGTCATATGTCAATCAGCAGTATCCTGCGCTCTTATTGGTAGTCACGTTAATCGCTCACCTCAAAGTTGAGAAAAGTTTATCTCAGGGACCTCCTACTTCACATTGCCAGTGGTTATTTCGATGTCCGATGGTCTCTGGTTGCCACCGCACTGCATATTGCTTCCAGTGTGGTTCTGTGGGGGGAAAAAATGTTGCCCACCCCTGCCCTAGTTCCTAGGTTGAGGGGAATTTTGCACTCGATTAAAAATACAAATCAGGACAACAGGCTGCCAACACTCATCCAGAGGTTAAACGTCTTTTACCAGAAGCTGTTTTCATGCATTCACTGCAGCTGCAGCCCTGAACTTTTCTAGAAATTTTCTGTCGGAGGTGCATGTGAGAACACACATGTCCCATGCAGTCATTTCACATATTAAATACTCTGAACTGCCATCTCTCTGCTACAAGGTCTGTGTCATGTCCTTTTGTGGCGATGTGAGAAAAGCACAGGTGATGGCCTATCGAATTCATGGCGAGGTGGTTTCCTGCCTCTGGATGCTCCGACAGCCTTTGCCTAAACCAAAGAGTATTTCCACTGGCAAGAACATATCTGATGTGAATTATCTCCTGCTACATGTGAGAAAGGACAACTACAGATGAAATACCAATCACATTTCCCAAAACCTAAACAGATGTGCAATATAAACAGTGGTATAAACAGATTAAGCGTACTATAATTATTTATGAACTACACTTTGAATAAATTTGCCTGACTGTCTGGAAGGCAGTGGGGAATTCTTCAGGGTTTCCCGTGTAGTCTGCAGATATATGGGCCAAGATTTCTGTTTACATCTGAGTCAGATCCATGTGATCATAACTACTTATGAAGACATTAAGAAACTGTGATTATTTAAAGGTTTGATGGTATAACAGAGCTGTGGTTCAGCAGTTAACACAGAATTTGATACTAGAACTCTACAATATGTTCTGAAAAAGGAGAAAGGCCTGCACACTGTATAATTCTTAAAAATGTTCTTGCAAGATCCTGTGGATTGTAATGATACATGAGAATTACATTTATCACAACATGGTCATTTTAAAAAAAATTATTTTCCTTTGGTAAAATAAATACAGTAATTTACTCATTTTTTTTAACAAGATGGATAAATAGATTTATTTATGTATTATTTGCATTTTATTTAAATTAAATTTTTTTTTTTAATATATAAAATCATCCATCCATCCACTCAAAAAATATGCATTTGTTTGTTTCTTTGTTTCTTTCTTTATTTAATGAATTAATTATTTTTTTATTTATATTTCTTACCTGGATGGATGAGTAGATTATTTATTAATTTATTTATTTCCATTTTCATCCATCTGGCTGAGATGTGGATGATTATTTTGTGTAAACTGTACACTAAACTAGTATCAAAACACATCAGCTTGCAGATACAGTGGGGCAAAAAAGTATTTAGTCAGCCACCAATTGTGCAAGTTCTCCCACTTAAAAAGATGAGAGAGGCCTGTAATTTTCATCATAGGTATACCTCAACTATGAGAGACAAAATGAGAAAATAAACTCCAGAAAATCACATTGTCTGATTTTTAAAGAATTTATTTGCAAATTATGGTGGAAAATAAGTATTTGGTCACCTACAAACAAGAAAGATTTCTGGCTCTCACAGACCTGTAACTTCTTCTGTAAGAGGCTCCTCTGTCCTCCAGTCGTCACCTGTATTGATGGCACCTGTTTGAACTCGTTATCAGTATAAAAGACACCTGTCCACAACCTCAAACAGTCACACTCCAAACTCCACTATGGCCAAGACCAAAGAGCTGTCAAAGGACACCAGAAACAAACTTGTAGACCTGCACCAGGCTGGGAAGACTGAATCTGCAATAGGTAAGCAGCTTGGTGTGAAGAAATCAACTGTGGGAGCAATTATTAGAAAATGGA
>VUQS01046281.1:0-20155 GCA_015108495.1 Heterochromis multidens
CACACACACACACACACACACACACACACACACACACACACACACACACACACAAAGAAACTGCATAAAGACACACATCCACCCCAACCTTCGAAGTGCGGACAAACGGATGCCCCCCCATGGCCAGCAGCAACCCCAGGATGCAGTCGGCCCGGTCCCAGATCAGCAGCCAGCCCTGGCCCCAGCCAGGGTGTGGGAAACAGGGGTGTGGGAAGACCCGCCTGCTCTCCTCCCCACTTCACAGACTAGGTAAGACCTGTTGAGTGCACGTGTTGGTGTACATGAGTGTATGAGGTGTAAATAGTGAGTGAAAAACTAGAGTGCTATCAAAATTCAGGGGACAGATGTGACATGAGCACGCGACAGCTGGTCAAGAGTGCTCATCCCCACCTCCCCCCCAAAACCCTCAATGTCTAAAGTGCAGGTAAAGTTGAGAGGCAGACAGCAGTGAAGAGGTGGTTGGGACCACCTCAGAAGCCCCACCCACCCACCTCTGGGTAACGCACCTGCCCCCCAAGGCCCTATGTGTATGGTGATGTGTTGTGAGTTGTAATGACTATAGTGTAATTAAAAGGAGGGACGGATGGCTGCGCAGCACAGCCAGCAAAACCACGTGAATGACCCTACCAACTGTGGCCAATGCAGCACATGATCCATCCCCCCTGAGACCCTATGTGTGTGAGTGATGTGTTGTCAGAGGAAGCGGGAGGAGAAGGCTTGGGATGCTTAAGACCGGGAGGAAGCGGACTACCCCCGGAAGAAGCACCCTTATTTCCTATTCCTATTTTCCACCACAGGGCAAGGAAGAGCGGACCCGGGACCCCTGTCAACAGCACCCCGGAGCACCACCGCCCCCCAGGCCAGCACCCGCCAGATCTCAATCCAAAGAGCACCTTTGAGATGTGGTGGAGATCCACATCATGGTGTGCAGCTGACAAATCTGCAGTAACTGTGTGATGCTATCATATCAATATGAACCAAAATCTCTGAGGAATGTTTCCAGCAACTTGTTGAATTTATGCCATGAAGAGTTAAGACATTTCTGAAGGCAAAAGGAGTCCAACCCACTACTAGCAAGGTATCCAATGATGGTATGTCTAATGTATTAAAATATAAGCATCGCATTAGAATATGAATACACACACATGTAAAATTGGGTAAATAATTTTTGGGAAAAGATTTTGATGGTTCTTAAAGAGTCATGAATTCCAAACAGTAATTATGTAACTGTAACTGAATGTTTACTGAACTTTTTATTTTTTTTTGCCAGCATTATAACTGAGGCTACAGCTTTCTTTATGCTTAAATGTTCACTGCTGCTGGCCCAAACTGACCAAATAATAAAGAAGCAGATTTTTATGGTTACTTCTTTAGGTTTGTGCACTTGGAAAACAAACCTAAAGATGTTCCTGGTAGTCCACATTAATGCTTGATTCAACTGCTGATAACTGCCTAACCTAAAAGAAGATAAAAAAGGACCAAAGGACACAGCTGTTTATTGCAGTTTTACTTGGCGCTGTCAGGAAACATCTAATGCATACCGGGTGAGCCTGCTGATTGCGCCCTTGCCCTAATTATGCAAGAGATGCCACACTTTTAAGAAAAGATAAATACAATATCCAGTCCTGACAAGATCATATAAACAACTTCAGTTCCCCAGGAAGTCAGGTTTCTGGTTTTGGTTTTTCAGGACCTTTAGATATAGGGGACTCATCATTAATGTTAGTGGTTAGACATGCATGTTTCCTGCAATAACACCTAATTCCTGCCCCCTAACAAGAGGCCTGCAGCAGAGAAAATCCATTGTCCTCACGACACCAAGCTGTTTGCAATTAATGTCACAACAGCTGTTAACACTTACTCAATCCCACTGATAAAAGCTGGTGTGATGCTTTGATTTGTACAAACTGGGGGAAGGTCTGACTGCTACACAGAGGATGTTACCTGAAATGCTTCACATGACGCTCCCCGTGCTTGGGCAATGGAGGCGGTTGCTGTTAAAAGCCATGGCTACTTTCCATAATTACTCTACAGCTGCATGTGAGGCCGTCATTGTGGTTAGTTTCTGCAATGAAATCCTTCTGAAAACTGCACTTGCTTTCACCAGGAACTTAGCTCTTTACCTCTCAGTCACGCTGAAGCTGAACACATTCATCAGGCAGAAGCTGGCAGGTGTGCTCCTCTCACGCAAGGACTTGGACCAACATGAATGCTCAAGCTGCTCCACCTGGCCTTCATCGCACACCTTCAGAAATAAGAGCTGCCCTCCGTGTTGCTGTGGAGGAAGGAGCTCTGCAGAGCGGTTAAAAGCAATCAAAGCAGTGCTCCGTGTGGTGCCTGCACTCTGCCGCCTCTCACTGTCTCTGTGTGTCATGTCCTTTGCTCTCATTCATGTGGCAGTATCCGTCCTGCCATCACTGTGCAGCAACTTCAGACTCTGTGTCTCCACTGTTACAGCTCTACGTGGGAACATCAGACCATTATTGTCAGTCTTCCTGGAATTTGGCACCCGTGGCGACCTATCGTTACTTTAAGCTGCCTGAACTCTTTGTGTAATACAACACTAACCACGAGTTATTTTAAACTTTAGTCCAAATGTGACTGAATTTCTACAGCTTATTTATTGGAATAAAAATTGTAAAGACACCTTTTGTCATCACTGTTAATATTTTAGGTTGTGTAGGTCCATGACAAGCATGTACTGTGCCTTCCAATAACTCCCAGACACTTTAAAAGAGAAGTACTTGACACTTTATTGCATCAGTTCCACTAATAAATAGTACCCCCACTCCCTCAGTAACCCAACAGATGGTGCTAGGATCCAGTGCAGCGTCCTTGATCAATACATCCAGTCAGTAAATCAAAAAGTGTTTTGAGTGTGGGTTACAAAAGTACCTGTAACAACATTTCACTGGCTCAGAAGAGGCTCATGGGGAAAAAATGAAGTAAAAGTTAAGGCTTGATTGAAAATGCAAGATAAATATCTTCAAACCTAAAGAATGTGGGCTTTAAAAGGTGCTGCTCCTATTTCTTCTCTACTGCATAACTGTGTGTGTGTGCAATGTCACTTTTTTTTCTTGGCTTCTGAATTAAAAGACACCTGGGATCACAGACACACACAGCTGGCATTTGGCTTTTGACCAAAGTCAACATCTACAGTACGACATACCGCCATGCAACTGTGTCTAAATGTCCCCTTTGGGCCTCAGAATAACTTCATAGCATACAATCTACCAGTATCAGTTCATGTTTGGCTACAAAAGCAAGAACGGACACACACAAAAAAAAAGTTTTGGTTTACAACTGCCAAAGCCACCAGAGAGATTTTTGGTTTAACAAGACATTTCAGATGACAGTATTATTAACATTTTAAATGAAAAGAGTAACTTCAGTAATATAAAATTCCTTAAAAAAAAAGAACAAACAACTGTAACAAAAAGAAAAAAGGCTACAAATGGTCCCAATATTGCAACTGCAGCGATCATGGTGGCAGGGTGTGAGCTGGCAACTACCCCTACCTCAGGTTAGTAACTTTATCTCACTTAAATTACTTTATTACACTTTATTACAGTTTATTGTTTAAAAGAAAACTTTAGGCAAATAGTCCCAAACAGAGCATTACAGTAACAGCATCATGTAGAGAAAATAGGAAAGAGTGAGACAACGATGTCTCAGACTAGCGTAGGTGGTTCTATAAACGAATCTCCTCTCATTAACTAAGTGGACCAAAACCAGAGTTTGAAAAACAAATTCCTGGGCTTCCATACAGCAACATTAGAAGATTTATCAGAGTATTCACAAACTTTTTGTGATCTGACATCTGATGCTGCTCTTGCTGCATGTCCTCAGAAGAAAACCCAAGAGGAGAAAGTGTATCAAAACCACACTGCAATTATGAAGAAGCGATGACCTGTGGCTTGGAATGATTCAAGACTGTGGTTTACTTCAACTGTGGAGTAAAGACACTTCAAATGATTAGCTGCCAAGGAAAAAAATATCCTAACTAAACTACAAATCATTGCACTAAAAGAGAAAATGAGCCAGTGAGGTCTTTAAAGCCTAAACTACTGTCAGCTTTAACATCAGCTCCCAGAGAGACCAATCAGCAATAGATAAACATGGAGGACTTAGCCATGAATGTTCAGTGACAGTTGCTACAGGTTCACCCAAAAAGTGATATGCATGTGATATGTCATTGCTAACCCATTCCTTGCCACCAGCTACAAGTTGTAACAAAGAAAAAGACAAATGTTGCCAAAGGTTTCTAAGAAAAGAACCAACGCAACAATGTGATAATATGCAACAGTTAGATACACGACTGATTAGTGAAAGACTGCATTAAAAAGAGCCACGACACACATGAACAGGACATCGTCTTCTGTTGGTTTCTCCATACAGACGCTCCCTTTGGGGTCTGTGCTTAAATGTGTGTCTATGCCAAGCTTTTGTTGTTAGTGATGAATGGTGCGGCTCACTCTACTGTCACAGACTTGGCCAGGTTTCTTGGACAGTCCACCTGCATTTAAACAGAGGAGAAGACAATCAATGGGCTTTACAGATGAAAAGAAAGGAAAAGAGGACTTCTGCTGCTGCTGACTAAATGTTGCTGTTAAAACCCTCAAGTATGATTTATAAAAATCTTAACAAAAACATACTTTAATCTGCGAGCCAGAGATATGGTGGCTTGGCAGGACTGATCTTGTAATTATCACATGTCCTGTCCAGAGGGCTCCTCCTCCCTCAGACAAAATTACATAAAACGGAGGGCAGGCGTGCAGTGGAGCTGTGTGTGCAGAACTGTTTGCTTCTATAGAGCTGTACTGCCAGGACATTGCTCTCAAATGCTTTGATAAACTGACTTACATGCTGACTTTGAGTTAAGCTGCTCACTTTGACCTTTAAAATTCCTCAAAACAGGAAATCCAGTGAACAACACAGAGGCGCACCAGCTAAGCCAGTTCTGGAGCATCAGCACTAATAGCACAAACATCAGTAACAACTTGTGTCCTTTGCCAATAAATGAACCAATCACAAGTCAGAATTTGTGCACAGATGGAGCTATTTACATTTCATCATAATTCTTTCAGTGTGGCAGCTAACCGCATTGTCATCACCTTCACCACCGTGTTTCAAGTTTGGAAGTTTACATCCTTCAAAAATAGGTTACATTTTCAAGTAAGTTGGGGACACGTTGATTTACACATTTATTCTGGCAGTGTGTTTGCTGACAAAGCAGTCCTGTGCGAAGGTGCTAGATGATCAAGACAGGCTAATATAAACAAAACATCTCCTTTATATTGCGCAGTTGTCCTCTATTGTGTCCTAAAATTAATCATTGACATACTTTAAACATGCATACTCTTACTAGACCTGTATTTTCAGCAGAAAATGCAAACACAGGCATACTGATGATGACTGCAAGAGTGGAAATGTGTGACTTGGAAAACCGATATCGCCACAAAATGAGTCTGAACTAAGAAGGACTTTGGATTAAGAGCTGCTGCTGAGCCTGAAGGGAAAGTACTTACATCGTAGCCTCTGAGGACAGCCAGGTGGAAGGACAGCAGCTGCAGAGGGATGACACTCAGGATGCCCTGCAGGCAGTCCACACAGTGAGGCACTTTGATGGTGCGGCTGGAGTTTTTGATGGTCTCGTAATCGTCTTTGTCGCAGATCACAATAGGACGGCCCTGTAAATCAAACAAAGAGCGGAATATACTGCAGGTTTTCACACTTCTTAACCAACATCTGCTGCAGATTACTGACTGCACAACAATGAAGACACGCCGAATCAACCCCTCCCTTTCACTGACTGAGTTGAAGGGCCAGAGGTGAAGCAGTGGTCAGCACATTTTCGGGGTGTTCAATACTGAATTTCAGGTTTGAACTTAATAAGTTATGATGTAAACTAACAGTTTTCAGAAAGGAAAATACTTAAATGGAGTCAAATAACCCAGATCAGTCAGTTTCCACAATATAATAAACACTGTAAAACATCAGATTTAGTTTTGATTTGTCAAAGTTTGTTTGAGCATTTCAAGCAAATAAACAACCTGGGCTGATCACTTACGACTGGATTATAAAACAAACAAACACACCAACATTACAACAAGGCTGATCACACAATATAACTCCTGCTTGTGGAGTATTAACATGCGGTATGCATGAGTCTTACCTGGCGAGCAACGACTTGCTGCAGGGCATTCTGACACTTGACGTAAGTGTGGTCTCTCATGATGATCATGATCACCGGCATGAGTTTATCCACCAGGGCCAGCGGGCCGTGTTTCAGCTCTCCTGCCAGGATACCCTCTGAATGCATGTACGTGATTTCCTTGATTTTCTACAGAGGATTAAAAACACCCACAATTTTGTAAATGCAATCCTACATTGTAATTAACAATCAAGCTGTTAGACAATAAGGTTGCACATGCTCACCAGTGCTCCTTCCAGACAAGTAGCATAATGGTAGCCTCTGCCCATGATCAGTACACTCTTCTGCTGGTACAGCTCTGTTGCCAGCTTATGGATTTCATCATCCAAACTGAGGACCTCCTTAATCAGATCTAACGCAAAAAACACATGTATGTTTTTTGTTCCTCCTTATAAGAGGCTGGCTGGGAGCGACAAAATGTGACAACATACTGCTGAAACCTGGACTCAGCTTCTAATGTTGGGCAGGGAGTGGCAGAGGAGCCAGACATTCCTTATTAGTTTACCATTGGGGACATGCTATCATGTGCTTCACATCCAGAGAGTCATGCGAGAGCCCGATGCCAAGATCTGAAGCTATTCATCCCTATGTCCCCCTCCCCACCCGCTCTCTCTCTCGTCTACTGATCCTTTCGTTGCCGTTTAGCTTCCTCATCTAAGAGGATTTAAAAAAACAAAACAAAAAAACACTAACAAAAACAAAACCAAAACAGGCTGTGGATGTGCTTGATCTTTGGTGTGAGAGCTAGTTTTCAATCCTTACGTGTTTAAACTTCACATGTGATCAGGACTTCTCTGGCTGAATTACAATACATGTGGCCTGACTTACCTGGAAGCACTCTTAGGCCCTGGATTATCTCACGGCGTCTGGGCTGCATTGAAATCCTGTCATCGCACATCAGGAGGGCAAACATGATCAAAGCCACAAACTGACTGGTGTAGGCCTGGAGACAAAAAAAAGTTAGAAAGCAGAGTTATGCCATTAACTATAACACAATGCTGAGAGGCGGTTGAGTCATCTTTTCACATTTCTTTGTCTGTCTCATACACTGATTAATAAAGAAAATAACTGTTCACTGATGTTTGCATGAAGGTCACAAAGTGGACCACCACCACTGCACAGTGAAATATTGTTTGCTGGTGACCTCATTTCTAAAGGGAATGGTAGATTTCCTGTTTTGCAGCTTAATACCGAACCCACGAAGCAGCAACCAGATCCCGACTTGAGCCTTTCAGTACAGTTTGTGAAGCCATGTGCTTCTTTTCTCTTTGTTTTGATTGCAAATTTGGTCTCCAGCTAATAATCTGCACCAGATGAAAAATGGGAGGAGAGGTGGGTTTTAATACACGCCAAGCAGCGTTATAAAAAACGCACACAGTTGCACTCAGTTGAGCTAGTGCTGCTCATCCTGAAAACCTTGGTGACCACATATACCACAAAAGAATACACTCTCTGATCCTTCTGGAAATGTCGCCGCTTATAACCTCAGCACATCTGAGACTCTGTGCCTGCCGTCATTGCCGCCCACTCCCTCTCCTTCCTTCTTCTCTGGGCACGTTTGGAGGCCTTCCATGCCCATTTGGGAGATTTAATCAGGGTTTGAGAGAAGCCAACTCAATTCACAAGACCCTCCGGAATCAGAAATGCCAACGTGTAGGGCCAAGAAAATAGCTGTAAAACCTTTGCACAGTTTTATTCCCTCCCAACAACACACTAACTGCAGTCCTTCAGAACTCTGACAGTCCTCGCTGTCGGCTCAGATGTGGCAACATATTTGACCCACATAGTAAACTGTGGACCTCTTTTTCATGTTCATGACACCAACTTGTCAGTGCTTTAACTTTGACCCTGCAAACATGAAGACACTTGCATACAGCTCACACAGCTGAAACATAAAGAAAATACAACATCTGTGAACTAGAAGACAACCTTCATAACCCCGTAAATTCCCAGTGGAAAGAGTTATGTAATTCAAAAGCAGTCTTCTCTCATTTACTGTTGGTTGACCTGCCAGAAGGATTTGCCTCATGATAGCATCAAAGTATTTTGTCTTTAAGTGCTAATTTATGCCATGAATCTTGAATATGACCAAAGGAATTGGAAATTCCCTCATTTAAAGTAAAAAAAAATTAAAAAAAATTAAAAATAAAATCAAAAAATCTTATGAGCATGAAAAAGAAGAAAACTTAAGATCAGAAATAGGAATTTGGGATGATTCAGCATGTGATTAGGTGCAAACCATGTCCCACAGTGTTTTGATGAGTTTGGTTGTTAATGTGTAGCATTTGGTTGAGGTGGGTGTGGGTGTGTGGCCCTGCCAGCCAAGCAGTAAATGATGGCGTCTCTGAGGCGTGCTCTGGGGCTTTGGAGCAACGCAAGAGTAACTGAGCCAAGAGCTGGGGCAGGGAAGGACCTGCTCCACTCTTCCTCTCTCTCTCTATGCTCACTAGCAAGAGCTGGGGCTTCTACTCCTCTGCTCCAAGTCCCAGCTGGCAAATGGTTTTGGTGAGAGGGGGGGAGAGGCATGAAACCAAGTGTCCAAGCTTTACATGAGCTGAGATGAGAAAATCAGGCTTCTTTAACTCCCTCTGGGATAACAGTGGAGGACCACGTCAGCTTCCAAAAGGCGGGACCAGAATCGCAATGGAGTTTTCATATGGGTTTCATTCAGAGTCAGCGGGCGTTGAGTTCATTTATGAGATGATGCAGTAAACTGGTATACAGTACTTTAGCTGAGTATCAAAGGGTCAGTTACTCCAAATTAAAGAAATCATATGCTTCTTCTTTGTGATGCCTCCTAAAATATTCTCACAGACCAATGCAGAAAAATTAGCAAATTTCTTTTTTTAAAATAGGACAATAAGCATCCACTTTAACTGCAAGCAAATGGGCTGTTTTGAATAATCCAAGTCTGCCACAAAAAGGTGAAAACACACCCAGTACATTCATCTTCATCACTAATGGCTGAGTCACACTAGAGTAAAAACAGAATGACTAGGAAAATTCAGTGGTTGGAAACTTGGTAGTTGCCCAGTGAATGCATTGAATTTTTTTGCTGCCTGCAACTGGTTGCAAGTAGTTTGGCAACCTGTCTCCAAACAATCTGTCTCTAGCTCAGACTGACTGCAATCACCCTCAGATAGATGAAGGTGAAGGTTTGAAAATAACTGCCGTCTAATTTCTAAACACAGCCAACATGCTGCAATCAATCTTAGTCAGTCAGCGCCGATGAGCACAACTTATCTGTGACGTGTTCCTTTGCAATAGGGGACTCCACTCAACTGGTTGCCAACTGGCTGAATTCTGGTTGTATTCCTATATAAAAGCAAGGTTGCCAAGCACCCTTTTATGCAGTTAAATTACTGTCCTGCAGCAACTACATCACTATTTGTGGAGAAATTTCTGTTTAAAATCTATGAGGTTCTGGCTGAATGTAAGTAGTGACTGTGAATTTCTTTGTATGTAAATGGAAACAGATTTGCAAAAGATTTGCTATTTTTGTCGATTTATCATAGTTAATCTCTGTATTATCACAAACAGATTGCATATAATTGCCAGCTTGGCCCCATTCAATCCCAAACTGATAGACTGAAAGCAGGCTGACTCCGTCTTTATCGCTGCTTTATCGCTGTCTTTACATACCAAAGTTGCTTTGAAGGAGGCAACTGACTGCGGGTAGTCACAGACCTGTGTTTGAAGCCATTTCGAAGGCAACAAGATTGCACAGAGTCACAATAATTTTGGTTGTGCCGGTTTTAGTGTGACTCTAGCATAATACAACTTAACCTCAAGAAGTTGATGGGAGAAGTACTGTTTCAGTATCCAACTGTACTGTACTGTAACACAATAAATGTGTGTTGTGGCAAAATCATGGTTTGCCACTATCACAGGGCATAAAAGCTGCATTCATAAAGACTGGGAGAGTTAATCAGAGACACGGTTGTCATGGTATACCTTGGTGCTTGCTACTCCGATCTCTGGCCCGGCATTGATGTGAACTCCACAGTCAGTCTCCCTTGAGATGGAGCTGCCCACTGTGTTAGTGATGCCCACAGTCAGAGCCCCCCTCTCCTTACAGTAGTGCAGAGCCATGAGGCTGTCAGCAGTCTCCCCTGTGGGGTCAGCAGAAATGAAAAACATAACCGTTTATGGAACGTAACAATTCACACAATAAAACTGATTTACTGACTTTTGCACCATAAACTAGTCTGATTTAACACAGCTTTACAGGAAGGAAAAAAACAAAAAAACAAAACAAAACACAACACAGGGCTCGCCACAGGAAAATCACACACACACACAGAAAACTTAACTCTGACTCAGCAGTTTGCTTAAAAGGTCGAGCACAACGAAAGATAAATCAAGAACAGTCCCCAAATAGAAAGTGGAATACAAAGGAGGAATGTGCCACAGATCGAGTTCAGATGGCATCGGTCTCCACACCTGACTGGCTGATAAAGAAGCAGACATCGTCTCGGAAAACAGGTGTGTTCCTGTCCAGGAAGTCGCTGGCCAGCTCCACCATGACAGGAAGCTCGGTTAGCTCCTCCAGCACCTGGCGGGTCTGGGAAAAAGCAACAGAATCATTCTGTGAACATGTGCCAGCATATAATGTGGCAGGACACAAACTTCATACCACAATACAGATGTCGTATTTCTTTTTGGACCTATGTTCAGTGTGACTATTTTTAATGATAGGAATTTGCACCAATGAACCAAAGGTGGTTAATAAAAAAAACTACTCACTGCTACTCCAGCATGGTAGCTGGTGCCACAAGCAATAAGGATAAGTCGGCGACACCTCTGAATCTCTTTGATATGGTCCTTAAGTCCACCCAATGTCACTGAAAAGCAACACAAAAAGCTAATCCAACAAACTGCTCAAAGGCCACAAAGATCCCTGAGGAGTGATGGGACATTTTAGCAAAGACTGAAAAAATGCATGTATAGGTTTTTGCTTTACAGCTATAGAACCTTTACATAGCAATCCTTGATCCTTATTATAATGAACTAAAGGTAGTTGCACATGCAGAACTAAATTACTTGAAGGTAAAGACAGCAGTAAAAGCAAAAGCATTAGATTTTTGAGGGAATTTACATCTTGGCAATGTCAAAGTTTTGAAGATATAAATTGCATCAATTCTGGTCTAGGTAAAAATAAAAAGCCAGCATTCTAACCTGTGTTGTTGTCGAAGTTGACTCTCCCTCTCATGGTGTTAACTACAGACTCTGGCTGCTCAAAGATCTCCTTCTGCATGAAGGTGCTGTAGTTGCCTGTAAAAGAAGGATCAGATATCAGGGGAACATTTCCAGCATTAGTCAAAAAAAAAAGTTAAATACCAGTTAAGCACTCAGTGATAGATTTTTTTATAAAGCGTAAGCCCACATGAGGTCCGAGAGAGATCTTATTTACACAAATTAAGCTTCCGAGAATTCAAACCACAGCCTCCTGAAAGAGCAAAAACAAACATCTTCACTGTGTTTTATTGACAATCAGGCTTTCCTGGAAATGTGGGGACTTATTGGGTAACTGTTTTTGCTCTATTAAGATATTTGGAGCCATAGCATGGGTCATCCCTCAAATTAAATAAGACAAACATAAAGCATGAGGGAGATAATGTTTTCCTATCAATTAAAAACTGTGACAGTAAAAAAAACAAAAAAAAAAAACATGTGAGCGCTTTTCAGCCTGCCTCGGAGAGCAATCTGGGTCATGCGAATTAGGTTATTCAGCAGAAAGAACTAGAAAATCAGAGGAGAGAGGCTGAGTAATGACAGGACCACAAAGGAATGTCGAGTGCAGCCAACATCGGTTCACCTCTGCCCTCTGCTGGACTGCTGAGGAAAAGTCAGTGAAAATGAAAAAGCATATCCACAGACTTATCATTAAAACGATACTATCGCAGGGATACATTTTTCATAGAGCTGTCTCTCTGAGGCAGAATGGATTTTACATAAAGCAGTATCCATGAGGTTAAATGGCTTGCTTTTAGTTTAAAGCATTTTCATATCCGTACTGGATAAACTTGCTAGACTTCAATTTAAAAAGAACCCTCCAAAAAAGGTCCCTTTGATAGTTGAGTCAATTTGTTGATCATAAGAAAATGTATTCTGGTAACTGATTAAATGCATGTAACGGATTTATTCTTGGCACAATTTAGCAAGAAAAACAGACAGACGTGTATCGACTCCAAATCATCAGGGTCTGACAAATATACAATCAGTCAGGATTAAATTCCAGCCCTGGGTGGCAATTTAATCCTGACTGATTGTATATTTGTGGTGTAATAATCAAAATGCAGTCCCAGTTCCCATGAATGAACGACTTAACTTCAGTTATTTGGAAGAATACACTTTTTTTTTAACAACAATTAAACACTGAGATATCCTTTTATCTTTCTTGAAAAGTAAGCAATTAAGTGCATTTGTCTAACCACACATTTAATTTGGGGAACTGCAAAAAAAAGGCTACAGATCATACAATGTTCTACATATTGGATATTAATGGCCTCAAATTAAAGCTAAAATTTACATGGTTTAACTTTTTGTTGTTTTTACCATTTGTTTAATTTCAAATTCTGTGGTCTGGAATACAAAGTTAAACAAAAAACAAAAAACAAAGAGACAGCTGTCCTACTACAAACCAAGCACAACTTAGGAGGAGGGAAGGAGGGAAGATGGGAGTGATAACATCTTAAAGCAAAGTGGTTTTTTTTAATAACAGTGATTTCCTTGGTGGTGCAGCTAGTTTAGCAAGATTGTAACAACTTGAATGATAGCAAGAACGGCCTCAGGGCCAGCCGTTAAAAGCAAGCCCAGCTATGTAAGCAGCTGGTCACCCACTATGACTTGCATGATAATAACAGGGTTCAAGACAAGATTGATGGCACAGTACAAATGATATATTGGCAATTAGGTCGGGGAAGGAATGCATGGTGGGGAGAAAATCCATCCCTCCACTCACCCATCATGATCTGCTGTAGTTCCATCTGCAGGGTCTGGATAGCGCGAGCTGGGTAGTCTCCAGCCGTGCGCTTTATCCTGTGGATCGACAGCCGGCCATCCATCACAGCGGCTACGTCGTCATCCTCAAGGAAGATCACCCGGTTCGTGTGCTCGATCACTGCGCTGTCGCGACAGATCAGAAACCACATCAAATGTTTGATTTGTAATCCACAGATAAACCAGAGAACTGGGAAGTTTCACTGAGAATCTTTGTGCACTCTAATGGGCCAATGCAAAAATGCAACTCTCTGCTTACCTTGCATCAGAGGCAAAGTAATACTCCACTGCTTTCTCATCTACCGGAAACAGGCAGGTGTCCTGGTCCGTCCTGGATAGGGTGTTGCAGCTCTTCTTGTCTTTAGTAGCTGGGATGTAAAAGAAAACAGGCCTCAGTCAATTTCATCCAGCGACATGTGGATAAATTAAACTAAAACAGAAATTGTAACTACATGAGCGGTAGAGCACAGGAATATGATCACTGGACAGCTTGTGATCACTGCGCACTCCAATCAGCAGAGGACCTCCCCTCCTGCACAAAACACAAGAAAATATTCTTCATGTTATTCCACATCCCAGCTGATTATTTTACCAGTATATGGCCATCTAAAGGCAGCATAGATTAAAGTTAAGTTCACATTGCAGAAACACCAAAAGTTTCTTATACTGTCAGACTTCAAGCATAGACCAGAAATTGTACTGTATACATGTCGACCCTTCACAGCCATTACTTTAGGAAATTTGTTTTAAGACAACACTATGATCAGCTATCAGTGTGTGAGTGTACCTTGTACCAACTGCCTCGCCGGGATAGTGGACACTCTTGAAGACCAGTGCAAAAGCTCCTTCCTGCAAGCCAGAAGATCAAACATGTCAGTCAGGCTCTTTTATTGTCTGATTACTTCTATAACTTTGGTGTGCATTAGCAAGTCCTAACCAGCTGCTGAGTCACACGTTCAACCAGCGTGGCAAAACTGATGTCGTCGCTCTCCCGGTTGTCGTACATGTACTTAACCAACTTGGCAATGCTCTCCGTATCAGTATCTGATTCAAATTCATAGCCTTTGCTCTCCTACAGAAACGACAAAACGATTTCTCTTTATAAATCAGAGCAATGAAAATTTATTGAGAACTATTTATGAAAAAGATCTGCTCACCAGGAATTTCTTAAGGTCTTTGTAGTTGGTGATGATCCCATTGTGAATGACTATGAATTCTGCAAACCAGAGAGACTGTCAGGTCAAAAAAAAACATGGCTAAACTGGCTGTTGTGAAATATGGAGTAAAACATTTAGCTATTTCTTTACCATCTTTAACACAACTGACCATTATTTTTGTCAGATCTCTGAGGATGACTGTTGACGGGGCTGGGTACACCATGAGTGGCCCAGCGAGTGTGAGCAATGCCAAGGTGGACATCAAACTCTACATCCAGGTCAATATCCTGCTGTTCTAAAGATCAAACAAACACACCCCAACACAGACAATATTTAGTGTCCGAATTGCACCACAGTGTGCAGGATGAAAAATCGAGGATCCAGTCAATTATTAATTCTTGCTAAGCGAACAACAAACTCAGCTTACTGTGGATCTCCTCATCCAGAGCCTTCACTTTTCCACGCTGCTTGATCAGCTGGATAGATCTGGCATTTGACTCCCACTGTTTGCTGTTGCCCCCGTCAATTCCAACACCTAATGAAATCAAAAAGTTACAAACGACATGAGAATCACAAGGACAGCAAGGCCATAAGTGTTAAGTATAATGGTGGTATTACTACTTTGTAAGTAATGTCCACTTTTTGGTCTAATGTCTGAGCAGAACTGCAGGAAAGCTCCATTAGTGGTGTGACAAAGTTTGACTGAGTAAAATAACTACTGAATAAGTCATTAGTGAACTCTAGCCTTTCTGTGTATTACTAAAAAAGAAAACATCAAGTGTGACTGTAAGGACAATTGCTGTATTAACGTTACATTGGAGACTAACAAAGTGTTACAACATTGTGGCATTTCTTGAGTAATCGTCCTCTGAGGAGGTCTGAACAGAAAAAAAAATGATAAAAGAAATAAAAGAAAAACAGAACTTGGTGGTGATGAGTCTCTCTCTTTTCTCACCGGCTGAATCATAGCCTCTGTACTCCAGACGACGTAGACCTTTAAGGAGGATCTCAAGGATCTCACGGCGAGTCCTTGGCACATGGTAGTTGAGATAGGCAAAGATTCCTGTGGGAGGAGGGAATAAAGGATTTTGCGCTACCAAAAGCAGATTTTTACTTTTGCTTAGAAGTGCAGCTGAAAGGACTTGAAATGCCTGTCAGACTGATACCCCTGTAGCATGTGGCAGTGATAGTTGTTATTCATCACTGTTTAATGCATGTGGATTTGAGAAACAAATGAACTACAGCTGGTGAAGGTTGGCTGAAATCAACAGCACAACATTCATATGTTTTTCCAGATGCCAAATGACATATGATATTCTGTTTGCTACTGTTATTTATTATTATTTATTATCCCATCAGATTAAACTTTTGTCATGTGCTCAGTTTTTAATTAAAATCAGCTTGGATTCATTCATTTGGGCATCAGAAATTGTATTTAAAACGATTTTAAATCTTCAAACAAAAGTACTAATGACGACAATGATTATGTAAAGGTGGCTGCTGAAACCACAAAGAATGTAATTCGATTCCTTCCTGGTGTAGCAGGCCAGGCATTACTGGGAGTCGTTGATCTGCTGCTATTCACAATTCAGTGACAAACAAGCTGATGAGTAACACACGAGAAACAAGTCTTACAGGCACTGGAAAAGCTGATATTGCTATCTCTTGGCAGCTAGATCTATTTAGAGACAACTGAGTATATACATAGGCCTGGTGTTTCCCTGAGATAACCTAAAGCAGTGGTGGGGGAATTGTCAAGAAAACAAGAGAAATCAGACCTAAGATGTTTTTGTTTCACATCTGTAGATGATTTTAAACTGTTTACCTTGTCACTCAGACTGTGATTTATTTGTGTATGATTACTAACCCAAGTGAAAGGCCACTGTGGTACAGAAACAGGCCTGTGTAAATCAGGATTTCAGCATTTTATTGGCAACCTCCATAAATAATGATAATTTCCTCCCTGAAACATCTGTCATCCAGTCCAATAACAAACACACACAGAAAGGACTGACACCGTGAATGGCAAGTGGTGAGGGGTGGTAGGGGGAGCATAAAATGCAGCCCTATTACAGGGCTAAGCACTAACCAAAGGGTGTCCTGGCTCAACAGAGCATTCATTCAGAAAAGCAAGTGATGGAGGGCCCAAGGGAGACAAAAGGGGCTCTTCTGCAAAGGTTTAACAGGACTAGTGGTTAACCTGAGCAAAGTGGCACTTTACTGTGACGGCAGATATTAACAGATAGGTGAATTGGTTTTGGAAACTAACAATAAGAAGCAGCCTGGAGTGCTCCGATTGTGATAACAGCGAGAGGAGACAGACGTCGGGTATCAGTCACAAGACTGAGATAGACTGATACAGCGAAGATAGGACAGAGGCTTAGGAAGCATCTTAACTACATTTCCCAAACTGATTATGACCACAGGCGTCACACAGACAGTGAAAGTCTGATACACCAGTATCACCCCAAAGCACACAGTTCATCTAGTTACAGTTTAATTTTGATAATAACAACAAGTGTAAGTCATTTTAACTCGTTTCTGTCGCAATTATTTAGATTCACAAACCAGAGTAACAGATAGAGATTTAGCTAGTGGAAACTTGCTCGGTGGGGTAATAACATCGTAAAGCACATTATCTCTGAGCAGGAACAAAGCAGGTTAATGTTGCACTCAAATATCGACCTGCTGCTTGGACGTGTTAATCGTGTATTCAGAGTAAAACGAAAACACGGACCGGTTTATATTTAGCTGGCTAGCAACATCATGTTCTCCATACAAAACTCACTTTAGCCTCCCCTAGCTCACTTCAAGCATTTCGCCTCAAACTAACAAGGCAAGCAGCGTTTCCTACTTATAACTAGCTATGCGGGTAAAAAGTGAACCACACACATTTAGCACCGAGTGATATAAATACAGAATAAAAACAGTACTCACCACACATGGCTACAGTTCTGCTGCCAGTTACAGCTACTAACACTCGGTAGCTGGGAACGCCTGTCAATAAGCCCCGCCCGTTTCTGTTTCCAATGAATCATAGCCAACCGCCTTCTTTCATGGCGCCTTCTGATTGGTTGAGAGGCCTGTCGCTTCAGGTTGAGCCTCTAGACGTACGCACTTCTGACGTGGCATCAGGATGCGATTCGCAGGCGGAACAACTCGCAGATCCTGCTGTTGCTACAGTCAACATCAGCGCACAATGGCAGGCCTGTGCTTTCTGCTAGCTGCCATGGAAGGAAAATATGGTTTAAAGAAACATTTGTCAAATGCCGGACTATATATGCTCTGGCGATTTTAGAATTACTGAGGTACAACATCCTTCAGCAGGAATCCACCAATGCTTTTTCATTCTTATAAAAAAAAATGTAATATTGGACTACTTTTATATATACTGTGTTTGTCTTACATAGTTTAAATGGTGTCCTACATATATAATTCTAGTGGAAAATACTCAGTTTCTTCTTCTTTCGCCTGCTCCTTTTAGGAGTCACCATAGAGGCTTATCTGCCATATCCCTAGCATCCTCCTCAGTCACACCAACCCTCTGCATGTCCTTCACTGCATCCATGAACCTCCTCTGAGGTGTTCCTCTTTTCCTCCTGCCTGACAGCTTCATCTTCAATAAACTTTGTCCGATATATCCACCATCCCTCCTCTGCACATTTCCAAACATCTCAACCTTGCCTCTCTAACTTTGTCTCCAAACCGCTCAACCTGAGCTGTCCCTCTGATGTACTCATTTCTAATCCTGTCCATTCTGGTAACAACATTTTCAACTCTGCCTCCAGTCTTTTTTTCAGTGCCATCATCATAGAAGATCTTACTCCCATCTTGTAAACCTTCCCTTATACTCTTGCTGCAATCCTATCAATAATCACCCCTGACACTGGTCTCCACCCGCTCCACTCTGCCTGCACTCTCTTCTTCACCTCTCTTGTGCACTGTCCATTGCTTTACCTTCATTACCTCTGCTCCTCTCAACTTCAATGTTAAATTTAAGGAGTATAACTGCCAAATATCCCCATGTATTGGACTTGTAATGTAGGTAACAGTTACATTTCTGCATGGGAAAAAAGCTACTTTAATACAAAATTGATACTGTGATTCTCACAGTGACACATCTAGTGTCTTAAATGCTTCAATGAAAGAACACTTATGTAAAACAAAAGGATACATATGGTCACAAAATATTTCAACAAACTTTATTTATACACAGAGTATATTGATTTTAAAACTAAAGGCTGCTTTGCTTGCTGACAGCTGTTTCTATGACTGGGGTATTCTAGTTAAATATTGTACCTGTATAGAAAACAGCTAGGAAATAAGATCTGGGATAGCATCTGGATGGATAATGGTGACGGGTTCTTTTACACAGCTGTGCTATCAAACAGGTTATTTTATTGCAACTGTAGCTTGCATTAAAGCAGGCGGCTGGTAGAGACAGAAATGTGTAAATATGATTTCAGTGGTTCAGATTTGAGCAGCCTCCTCCTCCTCCTCCTTCACCTGGGGAGACACACACAACAGATTTTTTATAGCACAAGGACTGAACACAAATACAAGTCAAGATACTAGAATTAATATGTACTACAATGTGCTGATCGCAAACAAGAGAAAGAACAAACCTGTTCCACTGACTCAACTTCGGGTACATAAAACTGTAGCATGTTTTGGATTCCATTCTTCAAAGTCACAATAGAACTGGGGCAACTGGTGCAGGAGCCCTGCAGCTTCAGTTTAACAACCCCATCTTCGAATCCCCGGTACAGAACATCTCCTCCGTCCTCCTGCACGGTTGGCCTGGAGGAGCGAGAACATCGACTTGTGTGAGAAAAAGCACAGGAAGCCAACAGGCCCTGATGTCAGAGTGCATCTTCATGAGCAGTTACCTTATTCTAGTATCTAGTAGTTCTTTGATCATAGCAACTACCTCGTCGTCATCTTCTGACGGTGCTGGAAAGCAAAGCAGAGATTGGTATTCCTCAGTGATCAAAACAGCTTGCTGTTTCTGTCTATGTAAATGTCTTGATGCATGCTCAATAATCCAGGTAAAAGAATCCCAAAAAGCTGAATCTGTTCATCTGGACGTAGCGTTTTTTTAGTGGGAGAAACGTTTCGTCAACTTATCCAAGTGACTTCTTCAGTCTCAGCTGACTGCAGGCTTCCCCAACCTTATAAACAGTACACTGCATAATGACCGAAACCAGCATCAAAAAGGCCCTGAGTAAATGTGGTTATCCCAGCTGGACATTTGTCAAAGCTGGGAAGGCACCTAAAGAAGGCTCCAGGCGATCCAGGAGAGAAGAAGGACAACTGTTGCCTAAGAGAAAACCTTTGGTGATCCCTTATGTGTCAGGAATATCGGAACAGCTGAGACGCATTTTCTCAAAACACCACGTCTCTGTGGCTTTCAAACCCCAAAACAAGCTACGCCAAAAATTGGTCCACCCTAAGGATCGGGTCCCCCGGCACAAACAGAGTAATATAGTGTATGCTGTTAAGTGCCAGGAGGATCCTGGCCTGAAGAGCTACCTCATCAGGCCAGGACTCCGCAGTCTATTCACACCTACAGGCCAGTGGCCACTCCTTCAGTGATGAAGACGTACACATCCTGGACAGGGAGGAACGCTGGTTTGAACGGGGAGTCAAGGAGGCCATTTACGGGAAAAGGGAAAGACCATCTCTGAACCGAGGAGGGGGCCTAAGGGTACATCTGTCACCATCTTACAATGCTGTGATTGCAGCCATTCCCCAATCTCTGTGAATGGTACTCATGGCCACT
>VUQS01046287.1:0-18199 GCA_015108495.1 Heterochromis multidens
GGTAGTTATGAAGGGAAAAAAAAAAAAACCCAGCTACAGTAAAAACTGATTACAGGAAAGGGGAAACGATCATACCAAGTGTGCAAGAAGTGCAGAAGTGCTAGAGTAGCAGCTGAAATATAGTCAGTTGGTTCAGGCTCTAATGCAATGCTAAAAAAAAAACCAACTTAAAAGCAATCAAATTTAATAAAATTAAATGTGTTAAAATGAAGGAAATAAATAAAAATAATGTCTGTGATGCATACTCAGTGAAAAGCCAGACTGATGAAGGTGATTTTAAGTTTACTTCTCTACCTACTTCTCTCGTGTCTCATTTATAAACTAAAAATTATTTAAGCTTGAGTAAATTAAACCCCACTTAAAGAGACCAAAACCAGTGCCAGCACTTTTTTTTTTTTAATATGCAGGAAAACCCCCTGACATATTTCTGGGGTCACAAATGAACCCACACAGCTGTCCATTATTCCATTATTCCATTATCCTTGCGCACCAATGGACCAATTCCCATTTATAAAAAAAACAAAAAACCTCAATGAAAATTAACGAATTCGCGATGGGAAACATTTTCACGACTAAAAATATCACTACAGCACATATAAATATCCGGCTAATTGAAGGCTCATACTTGGTCACTTGAAGGAAAAAAAAAAAAAAACAAGCAAACTTTTTATTGATTGTTTTATTGCAGATGTATGTTTTAATAAGCTTTGGAAGCCAAAATTCCCGTTGCACTAAAAATGTGCTTTAATGCTCAGCTCTAGCTGCACCTTTTTAGCTGTAACATCCACAAAACAATGTTTTTTTTGTCAAGAAAAACACCCAAATATTTGCAGCTCAAAACCCTTTAGTAAGTGTTGGTGGTAGGACGGCTGACGGTTTTATAAAATAATCATTTCTTTTTGCTTTTGACATGTTTTAATTACTCCAACAGCCTGTGATCCAGCTCCTCACCTTCAAGAAGCCTAACGATAACTGAGTCGTCAGCTAATTTTACGTTGTTATAACTGCTACAGGACTTATTATTGTACATGATGTAAAAATAAATCCAAGTTCATTATTAACAAAATGCTGCACTTGCACATGGTCCCTTTAAAATGGCTTTAGTCTATATTTAATGTAATATTCATTTAACCAGGAAGTCTTATTGGAACAAGAACATAAAGAGCAACGTATTAAAAAGCATCCTGGGTTTTTTCCTGTGCAGAGAGTCTGCATTACCTTACCTAACCAAAGTCTGTGCATTTACTTGTTATTTTGGGATGTTTGCTGAATAAAAACCAGTTCTTTATAATAATAGTTATATGCTGGAAATCAGGGACAGCTGAATTAGCCTTGCATTAAAGGCCTTTTTAGTGAAATTCCTGTATAATTTCTGCCATTGGGAAAAAGTTATTTCTAGGATTTGTACAAAAAAAAAAAAATCAAAAGTAATATAGGTGCAAACTGAAGCAGTGCAGTGTAATGTTTTACCTGTTTTGTGTGGTCATTACTCGCTCCACTTAACTGGACACTGACCCATTTAGACACATGAATGGCTTAAAGTTAACCTGAGTTTGCATAAGCTGCATTTAAGCAGGTCACATGCAGGATGCATGCAAATTCACGACTTCTTCATTGTCTCCGTCCTCCTGGTCAGTGCTCAGGACCTGTCAAAAGGTGTTTGTTCGATGTTGCATGAATCATTCATTTTTAAAGTTCAGCACCTAGTTCTGTGCTGCAGGAAATGTAAACTATGCCTCTGATTTGTTCACCCAGTGGGTTTAAATTTTAGGGACAGTGTGAAGTTTGAGTGTTTGTTTTGAGAATAATTAAGGACAGGAGGAAAATGGCTTGAAATGAGCCATTAGATATTACTTGTAGATGTCCGTCTGGCAGCTTGTGTGGCTTATGTGTAATGTATCCTAAAGTGGCTCATGGCTCTGAGGGTGAGGGGAGTTGGTGATGACAGCAGAGCCGGCTGTCGTTGGCTTTTTCTGCCTTTGGCACTCGCTGCTAGAGGAGCCTGTTAGGAGGGATTATTGTGAAGACGCTTCTTCTTCAGGAAGCTTTTTTTGGTTTCTTCAGTGACTTGTCTAATAGCTTTGAAGGTTTACTGTTGCACACATACAGGGTGTGTGGTCAGCACACATGGGTCACAGCCTGTCTTTATGCGGCATTTTTTTAATTTCTTGCATTTTTTTCTTTGGGAGTAGTCAAATTTTGTTCTTACTTGGATTATTTTGGTTTGCAACTTCATCTTCATCATGTACATCTTCATACTTGTCTTTCCTTTTAATCACAGTTTTCTGCATACACATAGTAATTGTTTCCTTAGTACAGACTCTCATATATTCAATTCAGATCAATTCAGTTCAGATATATTTATATGGCACCAGCTATCAAGACCCTACAATACTAGAGAAACCCCCCAAAATCAGATGCTTGGCGACAGTGGGAAGGAAGAACTCCCTTTTATCAGATACCTCTGGAAGAACCAAACTTATTGAAAGGCATCTTGGTGGGTGAGGGGAAAGAGACGAGAAAAAAGGAGAGCACAGAGAGATGAGAAGAAAACACAAACTATAGGAGAGAGAAGAAGAAATGCTCAGTGCATCATGGGAAGTCTCCCTTCAGCCTGAGCCTATTGCAGCTTAACTAAGGAGTGGTTCAGGGTCACCTGATCCAGCCCTAACTATCTTTATCAAAAAGGAAAGTTTAAGTTTAATCTTAAAAGTGGAGAGGGTGTCTGTCTCCCAAATCCAAACTGGGAGCTGGTTCCTCAGGAGAGGACATGATCGGGCCTGATCAAGCCAATGAAGAGATGCTAATATGGGAGAAATATGATCTGCCTTTCTGGTCCTAGTTGTCCCTCATGTACTGTGATGCATAAAATCACTCTGTATAAAGTCTTATATCTCAGTATCCACATGTTATGTGTAGTAAATTTTTCCCCAGAGCAATGATTCCAAAACTTTGTCTGGCATACTCCATTTTACCCCATTTTTTTCCCCTTAAAAACAAGATCTAAGTTGAATTGTACTTAAATTTTACTTGAATTAGTTGAATTTTACCAGAAAAATCATTATAAGAAAATACAAGCAATAGGGTGAGATGGAGGCACGTGATTCGCTCAGGCGACCCCTAAAAGGAGCAGCTGAAAGAAGACGAAAGCAGCATCATCTCATCTTAGTTTTGCCATGTAATCATCACCTGGTCGTCCACACCCCACCTGCAGAGGTTTTGTGTGAACCACAGTTTTCCCTGCTGTGATGTCTGTTTTCAGCTAAACAGACGCAGCAAGCTGCGCCTTCACATTGCACAGTTCATCATATAAACATTAATTTTTGCCTTAAAGCAGTCCTGATTAGAAAAATTCTCCCACGATGGCCTCAAACACCCAGACGTACGGCATGTGTGCCTGTCTCTAGACACGTTTGTACCAGTCATTAAAGCTGTGCAGTTAATCAGATTTTAATTTCAGTTACAATATTTAGCTTCCACTGATTTTTAAACTAAGATAATCAAGATAAAATGATCATTGTGCTACCTTCTGTTTTTTGCAATAATGCATCGTTTTCATTCAGTTCTGCTGACATTTATTTACTTATTTAGTTTATTTACTTGACTATAATTAAATTTCATGGAAATCTACTAATTTAAGGAGACCACTTTCTTCCTTTTTAAAGTTCATTAAATCCACTGGCTCCCCCTAAGTCTGTAAGTAGCCATGTTAAATAATCGTGCTCTTGGTATTGACCAAAATAATTTTAATTTTGCGATTAAACAAGCCTGAATTTTTTCTGATCATCTTCTTTTTTCATACTTAACATATTTTTTTCAACTTAAAAATACTGTGTTTCAGTGCTTTCCGCTGTTCATGGAATCAAATTTTTATGTTTTATCTAATTTACCTGCCTAATAGGTGAGTGATGTGGATAACATGTTTATCCTCCATATGAAAAAGGGGTTTTGGCCTTCCCTTAAAATAAAAACAGACTTATGAGAATATTTTTTAACATTTAAGTTTGGTTTAATTAAATCAAGCATGAAATTTTTTTTATATAATAATTTTTATGTGTCTTAATGGTCAAAATAACAGGAAAATACTCAGATTTCCTTGAAGGAAGGTGACACAGACTCTTTGCTTTAACTCTGTGTGGACTAATTGTGCTTACATGCGTAGTCACCCCCTTAAAGGTCTGTTCTGAGCCAGGAAGAACCCTGAGGATGTGTAATTTGGGTTTGAAATGAGGAGCTGGAAAATTACTTGAATAAGACAGGATTGCCTATTTAAATGCCTGATAAATTACAGTAATTCACTGCAGTGCAAAAATATGAAAATCCAGTAGTTTCTGAAAGCAGTCCTGCTCATTGATTTGGAAAATGAGGGTATGTACTATGTACTAGTAATAGTAGTAGTTATTTGTTGTGAAATGTCTGAATTTACTGTCTGATATCACTGTATTGTGTTCTTTTCTTTTTGTCTGTTTGATTCTGCTGCAAGATTATGTTGTATATATCTGACTTGTTCTTTTTGCATCCTCAGAAAATGGCATTATTAAATCTGACAAGGTCTATGAAGTCATGCTGGCCACAGACCGAGCACATTTCTCTAGGTGTAATCCTTACATGGACTCGCCGCAGTCAATAGGTACGTCTGCTTATGTAATCACTCACACATCGCCACACGGAGATCTGAGATTCACACTAACCAAACCTCCTTTCTGTCTTTTAACCAAAAGGCTATCAAGCGACCATCAGCGCTCCACACATGGTAGGACTTTAAAGACTTTCAGACATTTCTGCTCCCCGTGAATCACAGCTTTGAATGTTTTTTGTGAAGCTTTGTCCCTTTCAGTCATTCCTAATCATCTATTTTTAGTAGATAACAATAGCAGTTAACCAGACCCTCACAGTTTTGTGTATTTGTGTTCATTGTTGGCATGTTTGATTTTAGTATTAGAAGCTTAAAGTGGACCTGTTGTTTTTCCTTATTTACTGCCACTGGTAACATAGTGGACGCCCATATTAAAAATGGCCAGACTGCTCTAAACACTTGGTTTCAGAGAGTTTTTTCTACTTTTGTTTCTGGATGATGTCACAGAGGACTACGTTTCCCACGTTGACTTTACTTGGGGTCATCGAGGTATATTTTGTGATGTTTTTTTTATTTTTTTCACCAGTGCAAGAGAAGAATGGGATTGCTTTAGTAGTGGACAATAACATCAGTGCAACAATATGAGATGTAAACATGCCAGATTTTAGCAGAACTGATCGTTTACATCCGTAGTCCCCAGGCAGGTCACGTAAAAATTCAAACACACAGCAGGTGGAGAGCTGTGCTGCTACTCTGATCTCAGAGGCTGCAGAGCAGAACAAGGACTGCCGTCGCAGCTGCAGTTTAAGACAGTGGAGCTCGCATCTGTGACAGTATGGCAGAATAATCAGCAGCCTCTTAGTCAATCTCTCATCCTGTGCATAAAGTATATGTTAGTCCTTTCTTTAAGAAAACGAGAGTGCGCCTCCTTTTGTGCTCTTTTCACATGGGAAACACTAGAGAAGGGAAATCTCTAATATGGTAATCTCAGGCACACACCTGCCCCTCATAAACCTGTTTAGGAGGGGTAGCCAATCAGAGGAAAGTTGGCTTGAAGGGAGAGGAGCTAAAACAGCTTCTTTCAGACAGAAGATGAACTGAGTCCCAGTATAAGATAAATAACGATTATTTAAAACTGTGAATCAGGCAAAGCTACAAGAATGAAAATATGGAGCTGGAGATGAGCAGAATAGGTCCACTTTAAGTATGAAAAATGGAAACCAACAGTACCTCACAGACGGCCTGGGTGGAATTAACCATGTGTTAGCCTGTGCTGTGTGAACAATGGGTTGTAATGTTGTTGTTTTGTTTTGGCATCCCCCCTTCCATCCACCCAGCATGCCTACGCCCTGGAGCTTCTTCATGACCAGTTGTATGAGGGAGCGAAGGCTCTGGACGTCGGCTCCGGCAGTGGGATCCTGTCTGTTTGCTTCGCACGAATGGTGAGCCACACACGTGACGGGTACATATACGACTTCTCTTTGGTGGCATTCTGATTAATTACACTGATTGATCCACTAATATGTCAACCAATCAATAAAAATCAGTCAGATTGACTGTGTTCAATGTTGTAAACGTCTTGATTGAACTGAGCCCCCCCCCCCCTTCCCCGTGCTTTACAGGTAGGTTCTAAAGGGAAAGTTATAGGAATCGATCACATCAAAGAGCTGGTAGACGATTCTATAAACAACGTGAAGAAAGATGACCCCAGTTTGATAACATCGGGCAGAGTCAAGCTAGTAGGTAAGATGCTGTGGATGAAAGATTTATCTGTCTTTGTTTTGTCAGCAGACTTTTGGGGGGTTTGGAGGACGGGATGCTGCTTTCTGTATCTGACTAAACAGCAGACAGTTTAATGTTCCCCAGTGGAGAAAAACGCAGCAGCTCAGTAAACAGCGTGCAGCTCTAAATAATTGAGCAGTGAGGACTTTTACCTCCTCTGCAGGAGGGTTCAAGAGCAGTTCAGCAAGGGGATTAATAAGAGCAGTCCACCAAAGCTTTAATGCTTATTCATTTTTCTGTTTTGTCTTTAATTTTGTAAATCAGTTTTTACTGTATGTAATATGGGTGGTTATCGAGAAGATTTTATTAATATATGTGCCTTTGTTGATTTGTTGTGCTTTCTTGGTCAGATTCTTTATCAGTTGGATTCCTGATTGGTTTTCTGTGGTTAGAAAATGTAGGAATCCGCAGGTTTTCAGCATCAGCGCAGCTGGTTTATTTTCACTTAGTCTGAAGAAATGGCACGCACATGATTCAGGTTTGCAGAAGCTGCTCTGTCACGAGTTTTATTTTGTTTTTTTTGCCTTGCACAACTGTTGAAGAAACATGCCAGCAGCGATTAATGAAATTGAGAAATCTGATACAATCTGATAGATGGACAGTCTGGAAGTTGTTCTTGATTTCCATCCTTCTGAGAGATAAAAAAATCAGAAATGTTTCTTTCTTCTTTTTTTTTTTGGTCTGTTAATAACAGCAGAAACAGCTAAAAAATACTCCCAACAGTCCAATAAGAGAGAGCAGAACAAAAAAGATTTGTCTGCAGATTGAAAAGGTGTAGGCTGAAGCTTCAACTGACTGCACCCACTTTGTATAAACATGACCAACAATATTTAATGTCAGAAAGGAAAATCAGAGGAACAGCTTCTTTGTTTTTGAAAGGTGTTTATGCCAAGACACCTTTTGTTTTGTTTGGGTTGGGAGATATATTTATTCACTCAATCTGTGATATGAAAGGAACTCCCATTCTTAAAATACTGAGATATAATACTGATATTGAAATGCAGTTTTATCAGCATTACTTAGCTATTTACGGCTTTGGCTTCTTAGATTAAGTAAATTGTTATAAATGTCAAATGCAACACAGCATTGGGCAAGTAATGTGTATCCTCCCACCTTGTGAGGACATCCATCAGCGTTGTGTTAAGTGTGACAGCTTGTAAGTGATATCCTGCTGCTGTTTCAGTGGGAGACGGGCGATTGGGCTACACTGATGAGGCGCCGTATGATGCGATCCACGTTGGCGCGGCTGCACCCACCGTTCCCCAAGCTGTGAGTCTGTCTGAATTCTGCTGATCAAGGTCACATTGTTACAGTTTACTTCAAAACAAGGAATGGATAAACCCCCCTCATATTTAATTCAGTGTGTTTTTATGTCTGATACAGTCATACTGGATTTAAATAGAATCACTGGAATGTCTTTTTAAAGCTGACTTGATGAATTCGTGTCCTTTGTGCTGTTCGCCCGCTACCTCTCCCTTCTGCTTCCCTCAGCTTCTGGACCAGTTAAAGCCCGGTGGGCGGCTGATTCTGCCCGTAGGCCCTGCGGGGGGAAACCAGATGCTGGAGCAGTATGACAAGATGGAGGATGGCAGCACCAAAATGAAGCCCTTGATGGGGGTGATTTATGTGCCTTTAACAGACAAAGACAAGCAGTGGTCCAGGTGGAAGTGACTTCCTTGTCCCTCTCCTCCCCCTCTCTCCTTCTCACAGTGGCAAAGGTGAAATGGTGTGGCTTGGAGCAAGGCAATGGATCACAAGAGGCTGCATTTTGCTGCTTGTTGACATTTTTTTGCTTCTTCCATACCATACCAACTAGCTGCACGTTTCCTTCTTGTTCTTTTATCCCTGTAGTTCTAAATTGGTCTCAATTAAACTGCCCGACTAATGCACTCTACTCTATTTCAAACATGAGACAATGAACTGAAATCCCTGCAGGTTGAAGGCATATGATTGGTTTTCAGGAGCATGACTGCTTTGTCAATTTGGAAGCTTATTACCCAACTCAAACTATTTTATCTGATCTTCCTTGTGAGATGAAAACAAAAGAAAGAGCTGCCGTATGACTTTTCTAATGAGTCTATCTTAACATGTTGCATGTGATCTTCTCTCTTAACTCTGTTTGCATGACAGCAGGGTTTTTTGTGCGTGTTTCTTGCACCTTGCCTCTCTTTGTGTGTGTTTTCTAATATTTAAAATGTGTTTCTGACAGGGATGAACTTTGAAGAGGAACGCAGTCCATAATCCACCTTTTAAGTTTGAACCTGGAGAAAACTTGGAATGGGTCGGACAGCCCTTGACATTTTGCATAACAAAACGTGCTCTTTTTTTTGTTTGTTTAATTCTAACAATGGACTAGAGTTTCACATTTGATGACGGCCCCGAGGGGCTGCGAGGAAAGACTGCTTGACGCTCAGCACAGAAATATCGGAGAGAGATTTTGTTTTTTTTTGTTTTGTTTTTTGGTTTTCCAGGCCTGCATCCTTTTTTTTTTTTTGGGTTATGTGTTTGTTTTAACTGCTGGATTTTTAGGTTTGTTTTTTTCTTTTTCTTTTTTTTTTCTCTCTTTGTGGTTTCACCATTTGAATTGCAATCAGACTTTTTTCACAGCATTACATTTCAGCAGCATCAAAGCTGAATGTAGGAGGAACCCCGGACAACCAAGACGAAGAACGCCTGAGCCTTTTAGATAATTCACCTAGCTACAGTCTGTGTGTGGATCATTAAAAACTGTAGACTTCTCTGCTAAAATATGAGCTTTCTTCCCGTGGCATCAGTATTAGGAACACACACACACACACACACACAAATGAACACACAAAGGCTGATGTAACCCCCACATCCTGTTTGATGTGCAGCACTCTTAGATCATTCTACACGTAAAATAAGTATCGGATCATACTGAACATACTCCTAAGGGAGCAGAGCACTAATAACACCGACACGCGCACGCACATACAGGGCTGTGCTTTCCACTTGATGTGTTGCTTTCTGCCGCTGGTTTCCATTAACAATTTGTGCAGGCTCCTCTGGTGACTGACACTAAATGGGGAAAGTCACTGCTTTGCCAAAATAAACTCCAACAATATAAAGCAAATGAATGTCTGTTTTCTTGAGAAAAAAAAACATGAAATAAAAAAAAAAAAGCACATTTTATTTTGGGTGATCTAAGTGGAGGATTATATTTGGCTTTCACAGTTGCTGGAATGGCATATGAAAATAAAGAGATGCTTATGTTTTTGTCTGCCTTTTGTTATTGAGTCTTTTCTGTACACGTCTTCTATACAGTTGCCAGACACGTTATTAGGTACACCTTATAGTACTGGGTCGGGTTTTGTCTTCAGAGCTACCTTAATCCTTCATGGCATAGATGGAAACATTCCTCAGAGATTTTGGTCCATATTGATGTGATAGCATCACAGTTACTGCTCATTTGTGGGCTCCGCATCCATGATGTGTTACATCCCAAAGGATCTCTGTTGGATTGAGATCTGGTCACTGTGGAGGACATTTGATGTGTGACCTCAGATCATGTTCAAGAAACCAGTTTGAGATGATTTGAGCTTTGTGACCTGGTGTGTTATTTTGCTGGAAGAAGATGGGTACACTGGTCATAAAGGGACGGACATAGTCAGGAACAATACTCAAGTATGCTGTGGTGTCTAAATGATGCTCAGTTAGTGCAAAGGGGCCTGAAGTTTGCCAAGAAAATATCCCCCACACCATTACACTACCACATGTTGACCATGTCTACATGCCTAAATCCACTGAGTTGCTGCTACTGATTGGCTGATTAGAGATTTGCAATAAGAAGCAGTTGAACAAGTGTACTTAATGAAGTGGCAGTGACTGCTTCTACTGAAGCAGTGTCGGTGCCAAATCTAGAACCAGTTCCATGCATAGCCATAAAGGATTGGGGTGCCACAAAACAGCTGGGCCTACCTACTGGTATCAGAGGCTTTTGGAAGAGGCTACAGCAAAAAAAAAAAAAAAAATTACAGATTCAGCCTTCAAGTTCTGTCATCCATGGAAAGCGTGGGTGCAAAACCTGTTGAAATATAGGCTGGTTCTCAAAAGGGACCAAGGCAGAACTGGCTGAGCACCGGCACTGTCAGTAGAAAAGATGGGCTGTGTCAGGAGTCCAGTTTTCTTCATGTCATCCCCCACGCTGTGACAAAATAAAGTCATGAAAAGTAGGTTGTAAAGGAAAGGTTGAGGATTTAAAATTATTTTTCCCTTTATTTTTTCTTCACGATGGACTAAATGTGCCATTATCAAAATGCCAGCAGTAAAAGAGGGAAATAATGTTTGAATACGTTCTCACTTTAAAAACATCAAATTTAAAGATGAATCTCTAAAAATATGTTGGTCATCTCTAAATAAAATAACATTTTCTGTCATCATATGACCTCACTGTCAGTGGTGGGTAATAAAATGAGGATGTAGGAAAAGTTAAACTAGTGCCGTTTTGCAAACCTACATACATCACCAGTATTTTTTTTTTTATATATATAATAAACTTTAATATGTTACATGAAAGACAGCACTTTGAGGGAATACATCTGCCAAAATAAATATAGATAGATTTATGGTATATACTCCACATATGTTGCCTCAGCAAAGAAAAATATGCAACAAAATCATACAGGACTAGAAATTCACCGAAAGACTCTAACTTCATATGATTCTGGCAAACTTTAAAGGACACATGATAACTTCCAGCTCCATAATGTTAATTTTGGACTTTGTTAGAACAGCTTTGTATGACTCATAATTTGAAATAATCTTTATTATTTATTTGGCATACTGGGCTTTGTGCAGCCCCTCGGTTCATACTCTGTTTGAGCTCCGCTCCCTTACAGCCACGCCCCATTTCAGAAGCCAAAAACTATTCACACCCTATGTTCCACAATTTTTATCAATTACTAACAATAAAAAAAGGTCAGCAGGACTAAAGGTCAGCACAAGAGCATGAGCAAAGCCTCAAGTGTTTATTTTCTCATCAAAAAAATCATGTTTATTCAACTTAGTTTCATTTCACATTTTTTTCAAACTCATTCACACCCCACCTGCAGTGACTTTATCCCCCACAGTTTGAAAACCACTGCTTTACTCTATTATTTATGCAAATATTTTACTATAGGCTGTGTTTCATGTTTTGGCTGCATCCTATGATACATCCTATGGTTTATAAACAGAAGGTTTGATAGGCAGGTGGGTGGGGCTTCTGTCCTCACAGCCATTAATGTGTGTCTGAGATGACCATATTAGGAATATCTGCTCTCACTGACATCATACAGAACCAGAGTCTGAAGCCTGAGCTTTTGGCTTACACTGATTACTAGTACATATGCTGACCTCATTATTTGACTGATTATGTTTAACATGAACATCCACCACTGTAACAGTGTATATGACATAAAATAAGGAAAGCATCAAGTCCTATAGCACTGTAACAGGCACTCAATTCTTTATGTGTCTGCCCTATGGCAATTTAACGTGATTCAGCACAAATATGGCACATTAATGTCACACAGAGGCAGAACTAAAGCACATTTTGTGCAGTAAAATGAAAATGTTTGTCTCAGAGTAACCAGTGTTTCAGGAATCAGTTATAATACAAGAGACAAATGTTTGTTTTAGCATATGTATCAGAACTAAAAGAGAATATATTTCATCAGTGATTTTTTAAAAACATAAATATGAATTCACAAGCATCTCAATATGTTCGCTGATTCTGAAGGCAGCTTCTATCAGCAGCAGATGTACAGTGCCAGTCAGAGGGGATCAGTGTAGGTGTGTTCGGAAATGTTCATGGCAGCAGAGCTTTGGATGTTTCTAAGCGGAAACGAAGATAAACTAACATCGAAGAAATGCAGAGTGCAAATTCAGAACGTCCTGGATCGGGCTCTGACGACCCCATCCGTTTCTCGGGTCTTTAATTGGCTACAGGTACATGCCGTTAATGAGGTAATCTGACTCCTCTGTGGTGAGGGGACGTGCTTTCTTCAGCTTGTGGCGAACGAGCCTGAGACGACAGCCGATCATGAGGAGCAGCAGAGCAGTGATGATTAGGCCAAGTGCCAGAGGAAGGATGGCACCTGGAGGAAGAAATGGGGACCGTTCAGAATGTGAGGAGGAGAACCAGCAGAAGAGGATATTACACAGAAACCAGAGCCACATAAAAGCAGGCAGAAACTCTGGGTCTCACCTGACTCTGGGACTGGGTGTCCTCCCATGACTGGAAATGGTTTGGAGATGGGGGCGTCACTCTCTACTTGGCTCTGTGAGACTTTAGGGGACGCTTCAACAAAAATAAAACAGCTTAAATGAGAACAGCCGACTGATAACACTGTATTATTGACATGTGTTTGATTTCCAGTCTTTTTTTCGTTGGATGAATGTACCTATCTCAGTCTGTTTGGTGACTGGAGGGGCCACACTAGCAGGTCTGAAAGCTGGACCTAAAAGGTGTTTATGCATAATAAAGTTAATCTTATTACAAAATTAGGTAAAAAATAAATCAAAATGAATGTAAGGTAAGTTCTCACTTTTTTGTATACATTCACTGACACAGTCAGACTCCTGGAGGAAGTTGTTGTGGTTTCCCTGGCAGCCTCCGTACAGGAAGTGTTTGCACTCTCCTGCGTTTTGGTCGTAATACCACCGTGGGAAGGTGCCTTTACAGGGTCCCACAACTGGAGCAGCAGCGCATGGATCTAAAGGACCAAGGAGACAGACACGGGTTTTATATTTAACACATTTAAATGACTCCTGCACAGCAAGCTCTATGAGTAGAGCTCATAGACAGTATAAAAAAAAGACGCAGCTTCTGGATCTTAAATGTGAAGCCAAGGTGGAAGTGCCTTAAAGCAGCCTTCTTTTTAATGGCCAGCAGGGGGCCACTCCTCTGGTTGCAAAAAGACTTCCTGTTGTGTAGAAGTCTGTGGTAAAACAGCCCTGAGTGCCCTTGATCTGTGACCTCAGTAAACAATTTTCTGATGACATCATTGGCTCAGTCATTAGCTTCAGGTCATACTGAATAAAACAAAAATGTTCATTTTGTAAATTATGCTAATTATTGGAGACAGAAAGGAGGGTTATCCCTCAATGGCTGACAGTGATGTCCTCATTTTCACTGTTATTAATCCTTTGCTTGTCACGTCTATTTTCAAAACATCAAGATCACGATGTTGAACAGGTTTAGGTGTCATCCTGGAAGAGAAAATCACTATGTTCATACTTAATACTTTCTATAGTAGCTGGTTCTATGCTTGTATATCAAACTGACCATTAATCATGCTACAAATTGATTCAAGTGAATTGATTTTAGCATTGAACAATCATTATTAAACACTATTAACTGATAAAAGAGATTACTGTTACAGTAATAAACATACTGTCATAAAAAAGAGTGACACGGCACTCGAATAACCCTGACTTTAAATCTGCGGTTGAATTCGCCAACAGCAAAGACGTTGGTAGAAGTATAACTTCCAGGGAACAAAGCTTTAAAAACCTTGTTTTGGAGCAAAGTCGACAAAGTTTTTAAGCATTTCTTATCAAATTTGACTTGTGATTCTAAACATGCAGTTGTTATGAGCTGTTATGAGTGATCGTTGAAAATGAAGTTAATTTAGGTCAGTCTTCAAAATAACTGTCCAGAGGCACTTGAAGACGGGATGCTGAGTGGTGAGACTTGCTTTCAGAATGACATCTAGGAGTTTTACATTAAAGCCATTTTATCTGTTTTATCTTTTTAAACAAAGTGTGTATTTGAATAAATGAAGCTAACTTTGTCCTTCTATGTACAACCTGACAGAAGTATCCACTTTGTTAGAAGTAACCCTGCAGTGTAGTGCAAGTTATAGACAGTTATTGGATGAATTAATAATAAGATTGAGGGAATATTAGTCTAAGATGATAACAAGATTTTGATAAGCTATGTACAGTACTGTGCAAAAATCTTGAGCCAGCCCTATTTTTTGTTTTTTTACATTTTGCTCCCAAGCAGCTAGACTTTCTTATAATTTTTCCTTGTACCTGACTATTTTCAGAGGAATATTTTTTTTGTTTGTTAAGCCACTTACCATTGACCTATGAATCATTCAAGCATTGAAAGGCACCAAGGGATGAACCAGTATTGTGTCTACACACAACAGATAACTTAATAAAAAACACATTTTAAATGGTATCTTTAGGCACTTTGTTACTAGCAGCCTGTTGGAAAAACACATTTTATCTCATTTCATCAATGGTAACACAGTTTGACAGACATAAAAGAGCTATAAGCCAAAAACTTGGCATATCTTGGCCTGGTGTGCAGTGTGTCCTTAAAAACATGTGAGGAAACTGGACCAAAGAAGAAGTGGTAGGCCTAAAAAACCATCTACAGCAGATGAACAATATCTGAAAGTCATATCCGTAAGAAATAGGAAAACATTACAAGAAATGACAAGAAAGCTGCCTAAGAGAGCTCAGACTGTGTTAAAGAATAATGGTTGTCATACCAAATATTGATGTTCAAGCTTGTTAGAATTGTACAAACTCTGTTTTTGCCTTATATACTGTATTTCCATGTGCATTTGCACATTTCAATAAATCACTGATGTATTTCCCATTTTTCTAGCAAAATATAAAGAAATGAGGGGTGACCCAAGACTTTTGTCGTCAAGCTTGGCTGTAAGACTGCTGGTTGGACTTTGAGTCTAAATAAAGAGATAAAGTGATAAAGACATTTATGATTACTTTGAGTGACTTTGACTTAAGATATCATCTAATGATACTGAGTGCAAAGGTCAAAGCCCTCTACACAACAGTGCAACAACTATTTTCCTTTGGACTTCCTGCTAAACAATGAGGTATCATCTTAGTTTGCTAAGCATTTGGACATGGGACTGAGCATTTGTGAAATGAAGAAAAGACTCCTGAGAATGCACCTTGAGCACATAATATCTATGGTAAAACAGCAGTGTGGTCAGTGACATTCAGGGATTGGATGACAGAGTGGACAGAGGAGCTTTGTTCCAGCACTCAGAGGGAATGCAGGCAAAAAGCTGCTTTCCCAGGGACTGCAGAGTGGCCCTGTGGCTTTGCCAGCATTTTGAGCTCAGTGCTATGACTCAGTGGCTGCCTACAGGTTCCATCTGCTTCAGTGCCCAGACACACCAAACCCTCTTGGCCTCTTCACAAAGGGGATACTGGACTAATGACACAAAGTCAGCTGAAGTAAAAAAGAAATCTTGCAGAGCTGCATTTTCATATTGAACTCTTCCTCCTTGCCTAAACAGACTGTGATGAAGCAAGAAATAATCCAAAGTGTGACAAAAGTGCTTTAAAGGTAGTTAAAATCACTATTTTATATTAATAACGTACATCTGCAAAATAATGAACTAATTGAGTACACCGTACACAAAGGTTTTGGCTGCTGTTGTCAATTTGGAAAAACTTTTCCTGTCACTCTATCTCTTTCTCACTGTCTCAGTTGTGGAGCTGACTCTTTGGAGACTGCAGCTACTCCATAAAACTACCCCGGTAAGGACAAATGTCAACCTATTTCTTCAGAAAACCAGAGGCTGTCTGGGCTGAATGTTGTTAGTACTTTTAATTTCCTCCTAGATACGTTTTACAGTCCATATGCTTCTATTTTCGGCCTAAAATGACAGTGAAACACTCACTGTGTCTCCCTGGACAACCAGTGCTGCCTATCTTTGTGTTGTCCACGCTGCTAAGAACAGCCTCTTTATTTTGCTAAAATGCTTCCCTTATTGTAAAAACAGGCTACCGATAGTAAGAAAAAAAAAACCTGTTAGTATTTGTTTCAGCCTGTTTGCTTCACAGGTAAATTAATAACTTTGGTTGATGGAAACAGTGTCACTTGCAAGAAGAGGCCAGCATCTGGCCAATCAACTTGGCTGACATACTTTTTATTGGCCCCGGACTGCTGGCTATGTTTTAGTGTCGGCGTCCACCCCAACCAGCATTCATTTTTCTGTGTATGTTTAAAATTATTTTGTATTGCTCTTTTGAAAGACAACTCCTAACAAATCTAATAATAGTAACATGAGCTCTGTACAGATGTTGTGTTAACAGTAGCTTAATTATTGCTTTAATGTCTAATTAATTAAACTGGAATGTCTCATGTTGGACTCACTGCACCATCTTGTGGTTTAAAGTGGTTATTATAAGAGAGCAAAGCCAGACCCTATTTCAACTTCACTTTATATCTCTGCATCTTGTACATAGGTATTTTTTTAAACAAGTTGTTTTTTAAGTACCTTAAAGCATAAACACCACCTTGGACATTATAGGACAGAGACATGGCACTCAAAGAACCCTGAATAGAAATTTATGGGAGAACTACTCACTACAAAGACAGTAGTTGCCCCATCCCTGCCCGGCCCCCCGCGAGAGCCAATCAACAACCAATCCGGCGGTATATGAGCCAATCTTATTGTTGCACTGAAGCATGCCCACTATAGAGATTCAAGATACTTCAACTGTGTGCTGGCAGGTACATCTACTAGTTATCATAGTAAAGATGTAGGTAAGTGTCCTTATCATTTTTCTTGGCTTTTGTATTCACAAATGGGAATTAGCATGGTGTCTATTCTGTGCTCTGGTGGGATGAACCAGAAACATCGATCATGTTGGCACTGTGGACTGAGCCATTAACGAAGCCATACTGCTGAGAAACTTTGAGTGTGCGCAGTAGAAGTACACTATAACTTGTGAGGAAAAACATCTTTTTAAACCTTATTTTGGGGTGAAGTCGGAAAACTGTGTAGTTTTTAAAAAAAATCTGATTTGACTGGTGATTCTTCTTTTTCATTCTTCTAGAAGGACTTTGACCTCTCTACCTTGACTGACTGAAGCCCCCTGTTCACTGGCACTTTGAGGAGGAGAGGCCTTGCTCGTGTCTTGTGATGTGATGGTCTTCCTGGGTCCAGTTGGGAGCATAGTGCCATCTTCAGCTTCCTTCGTCTGAGCTACAGGCCGCTGAAGGCTGGGCAGGTCCACAGTGTGGGTCACTGACTTTCGGCTACCATCAACTAGAAAAAACACACAAAAAGCTGTCGGTTATGGGGAGGTATGTTTATGGATTTTTGCTTGCATTTATATTGATGAAATGACGCAAATAATATGTGTTATAAAAGACTAATAACAGGTATTTTAGTCACTAGTTGTAGATTTGATCAATTAACACAATTATGCATTAGCTTAACACACATTATTTTTACAGGTGATTTGTTTGAAAAAAAGAAGTGTTGGGGATGTGGGGTGACAGAGGGTCACCTGTTAAGTGTTAGATCCAGACTAGTGGGTATTTTTGACCGCAAAGCTGCCTGTCCCTGCTGGCCTACAGCGTCAATGCTGCAGATGAGAGCAGCAAGACAGCAGTGGACTCGCACACCTTGGGAGATTCAATTTGATTTTATTTATATAGCTCCAAATAACAACGACAGTTTGCTCACAACACTTTATATTGTACGGTAAAGACCCTACAAAAATAAAGAGAAAACAACAATCAGACGATCCCCTATGAGCAAGCACTTGGCAACACTGTGAAGGAAAAACTCCCTTTTAACAGGAAGAAACCTCCGGCAGAACCAGGCTCAGGGAGGGGCAGCCATCTGCTGTGACCGGTTGGGGGTGAGGGGAGGAAGACAGGACAAAAGACACACTGTGGAAGAGAGCCAGAGCTTAATAACAACTCATGATTAAATGCAGAGTGGTGTATAAACACATGGAGAGTGAAAAGAGGTGAGCGAAGAAGAAACACTCAGTGCATCATGGGAAGCCCCCAGCAGTTTAGGCCTATTGCAGTGTAACTAAGGGATGGTT
>VUQS01046288.1:0-10412 GCA_015108495.1 Heterochromis multidens
GCACTTTAAAAATCTGTAGCATGTCAGCAAATGTTTGGCTCTGCAGGTGTGTATGATGAGTGTGCAATATTAATAAATGGGCTGCAGAACCGAAGAGAACTGAAGACACACAAGCCTATTAAAAACAATTTGCACTGCTAACATTTTCTAGGTTACTTTGTGGTTTTAAAATGGGCTTTAGCTTGATGCAAAGTAAATGTTAGACCCTTTTTGTAAATGTAACAGATTTTTCGAAACTGTAAATCGGTGACAGTGCATCTTTAGAGAACTGTATGTGGTGTGTAACTGGTGGATTTCTGTGTGTGTACCATGTTGAAGATGTGGCGATATAGTTCTTTGCTCCGATTCCTGTAAAGGCTACACTTTAATTTCCTATGTGGGGATTTCATGAAATAAAACGAGTGTTTTTAAAAGCAATTTCTTGTCATGTTTTTGTGCAGTTGTACGGTTACTCTTTGTGCATACCACAGCTGCTGAATGAAACAAACAGCTTGTCTCCGTTATCAGACTTAAAATGTCCTTCAGCATAATTGCAAACCCTAACTGCTAGAGACAACTTAAAACAGTCTTCATACTTTCACATAAGAAGTCTTGTTTGCTGTATGCTCATAGTTTAGAAATGCTGTCTGCATTGCAATGCACATTTGAGAGAGAACCACAGATTTTGTATGTTTATATCAAAGCAATTTGAAAGCCACTCCTGTCGGCTAAGAACAGGAAACTGAGACTACAACTGGCACAGGCTCACCAAAATTAGACAAAAACCCAGACAAGACTGGAAAATGTTGCATGGTCTGAGTCTCAATTTCTCCTGCAATATTTGGATGGTCAGAATTTGGTATAAATATGAAAGTATGGATACACCCTGACTTGGATCCATAAGGCTGGTTGTGGTGGTGTAATGGGGTGGGGGATATTTTCTTTGCACACTTTGGCCCCCTTGGTACCAACTAAACATTTAGACACCATAGTATTGTTGCTGGCAATATACATCTCTTTATGACCATATTTGACCCATTTTCTGACTGGTACATGGTGTAACAAAGCTCAGATCATCTCAAACTGGTTTCATGAACATGACAATGAGTTCACTGTACTCAAATGGCCTCCATAGTCACCAGATCTCAATCCAGTAGAGCACTTTTGGAATGTGGTGGAACGGGAGATTCACATCATGCATGTGCAGCCGACAAATCTGCAGCAACCATGATGCTATCATGACGATATGGACCAAAATCTCAGAGGAATGTTTCCAGCACCTTGTTAAAGCTATGCTGCAAAGAATTAAGGCACCTCTGAAGGTAATAAAGGGGTCTAACCCGGTACTAGCAAGGTGTAACTAATAAAGTGTCCATTGAGTGTATCTGTCAGTGCCAACATGTGTGAATCCCTGCTTTCAGTAGCCTAGATAATTTGGCAGCAAGAACTGCAAATAAACCTTTCTAATAACTGAATCAGCTGATTCATCAGTACACCACAGCTTCACCTCTAAACCTTTAAGCAGACCTGTATCTTTAACATATTTTAGTAACCTTTATCCTAGTTTTGCCATGCTTTATTTTGTATACATGTATTATTCTTTTTTCAATCTTTTCTTTTCTTATTTCTGCTTTAATTCTCCAGTGTTAGCAATAAAAATTAAATGAAACATAGCCTGCACATATTAACACACCAGAAGTTCTAATATTTAGTGGTTTATAATTGTAATGGCACACCTCGGGATTAATATTTATTTATTTTTTTACTGGATTGTATTCGCCAAAGAAATATTGAATTGCCCGTTCATCCACCTGCAGAGGGATGCTGATCTGTGAGGGTATGTGAGGGAGGAGGAGGAGGAGGAGAAGTAGGGACGTCACGTTGTCCACGCTCGCGGCCCGTCGTTGCAACGCGGAAGAGACGAACGAGGAAAGGGCGACTCCACGTCACTGAGGTGTCATATTGGCGTCAGTGCAACACCAGGTGCTACCTCAGTACGCTATTCCAGATATTCTCATTCATGTCGGTTATAATCATTCGTATGAGCACAAATCGAAGGTATATTGTTCTGTTTCTGCGCCGAGGGGCCTCGGTGGAGACTCCGGGATTCCTCTGAAGGTAAAATGCGCACGTTTGTGTGTTTGTCCGCTACCTGCTAGCCTGACCGCCGGAAACACCGGACGGAGGAGCCTGCTACTGTATTTCCTCCGGACACCGCTGACCTTTGCAGAGTAAAGAAAGCGATATACACAGTTTTACTGATGCAGCCTCGTAGTGGCCATTAGCGCCAACACGCCAGTCTCCCAGTCTAGGTTAGCCTGTCGGGATTTAAGGCTTCAAAGGCTTCAGAGGATTGTTGACGTTTTCGGTTTGACAGTTGTCGGCGCCCCGCTGAGGACCTGCCGGTTGCACTCATTTACATCCCCGATTCTTATCTGATGCAAATTGTTTAAAATCGTAACCAGCTACAGGCTGATTCCTGGGCAAAATAATAAATGAGCAGGTCATCTGAGCAGTTGTAAGAAGTCTTGGTTAAACTGTAAGCACACTGTAACTACACGCTAAGGCCCATTCATTGTTGTGTTTTTGAGCCCCACATCATGATCAGCAGACACTGCAGATATAAGAAGCATGTCTTCAGCAGAACCTTAAAGGGCCACAGTATTCATGAAAACTGTTGTGAAATGTCTTCTGTGGCCTCAGGGTTATCTTAACATCTCTGCTCCACGTTAATAGAAGCCTTATTATTGTGCGTGGTTGGCACAGACTGATGCACACATGTTGGCAGATGGAGAAATGACCATTTCAGCATGCCATGCAACACTGTTCACAACATTATTTTGTGATCATGCCTTTTGTGACTCTGGGGCATTGTATCACATTCCTATAAAAGCTGTGAATTAAGATTCTGAATAATAATGCAGTAATAATGGTTGTTTCATCTGTTTTCTCATGTGTTACTACTGTGCTTTGTTAATTTAACTGCTTGTGTTTTCCTATATGTAACCTGCTTTTGATATTTTTTATGATCAGATTTTTATTTTTTATTTTTTATTTGCTTTTAAGAACCAACTATATGAGTTTGCAGTACACTGTGCTCCACGATATACTGACTGGTCTTCCCTATTTACACATATACTATCCAAATGCCAGGCTGATGTTTATATAACAAGTTGCTTAGTTTATATTAGGATCTGTTTCCAGACTGCACTTTACTTATCGTCCATTCACTCTAGTAATGGTGACGGATTACAGTTCTCGGTTCAATCCACGGTTAGATTTGCATCCTATTGCTTAAGGTTGTTTTTTGTTTTGTTCACATGCCCTGGCTTGTGTGAAAGAGGTGTGTACTTTTGACACGCCTGCTGTGCTTTCCATTTTATTAAATATTTTCAATTATCAACACAAACAGATAGAGGAGTCAGTAGCTAGATGAGATGCAGATAGACCGATAAAAGACCAGTTATCACCTTAGATATATTGCTACATTATTTTTTAATGTGGCAATGTATCAAGTAGTATATATCCGGTAGTATTTATATGTCTCAGCATGGAGGTATTTGCTTAAAAATATGGGAATATTTTTCTTTGACAACACTGTCTACAGCAGCATTGCAGCCAGCTTACTTCTATGAAAACACACACTTTTCAAATAACACCCCTCCCCTGCAGTCCTTCATTACATGGAATAGAAGAGTATGGTTTGCATTAACTGTAATATGTGGTTATGGTTTTGAAAATGATCCCATCCAGAACCTGTTTTATAGGAAACACCCATTTATTCACACCCTATAGTCACACCTACCTATTATTTCAAACTGACAGATAATCATGTATCAGTATAAAATTACCCTGAGATGGGAGACTGTCTTTGGGGCATTAGTCTACTGATTATTAACTACTGTTGACTCAAGTTGCAGGCTGTGTCAATAAGATAGCAAAAACTGTAGAGTGGTGTATGAATAAAATGCTTCATTCTGTTCTGGTTTATTTGAGAATCGTGATATTGATATATCACTGTTGTTACCCGTAGGGAAACTCCTTCATGAGTATTAGGAGCAATAAGCAGCCATTGTGCAGTGTCCGTGGACCAACACCAGGTGTAAGCTCATGCCTCGGTTAAGGCCATAATGACAGAAAATTTAACCTAGCCTCTTTTTAACATGGGAAAACTTGAACCGGGGCTCTAGAAACCTGCTTAGAAATCTTGCTTCTCCAATTCAAATAATCCTTCATTTCAGTGGACATCTAAGTGAACAGTTATGTGGAAGTCAGGCCAGCTCACAGCAACACAAACACTTTGCATTCGGCTCAGCAGCTCTGAGACTAATTGCAAAGTGAAGGGGAACTCAGATTAGGTGAAGTTTTGCTTCTCTAATGCAGGTAGTCTCGCTTCATGTGCAGTTACTGAGCAGTGAGGAAGTAAGCAAATGCCTCAGTGCAGTGCTGCTTCTCTTTTAGCTCTTTTTAAACATTTTAGCCTGTACTGTAATTTTGTTTTCAATTATAGATGACAGCATGATTACAACACAATGATGCTTCAAAAGGCAGTAATGAGGGAGTGTATATATTTGACATTTTAGCCCTCATAAAGCCTGACATCAGGTTGTTATTTGCCCTCATTGTTAAATGAAAGAGACGTTCTCAATCTGATTTAATCTGTCTAATTGGTTGTCTTAATCGGTTAGGCCAGAGTGCTATGACCAGGCCAAATGGCTGCGTGGTGGGTTGAAAACCTAAAGCTACTAAACTGCTGGCTAATCTGAAAAGGAAGTATTTGATACGGCTGGTGACCTGCACTGTCTTGACTTGCACACATGGCGTGAATTGATCGAGGACAGACATAGCCAAATGTGATGAGTTTTTTGCGTGTGAATATCATGCCATTGTTTACCGTGTCGTGGCAGTATTATTTATTGACTTCCTCTGTCTCTTCCTCTTCCGTTTTGTACACTGCACTGAGTTAAATTGTAATGAAAATTTGCAATATGAGCACATTTACTTTCAGTTAGGTGACACTAATAATAAGCCACTTCAGTGGAGAGTGTTAATGTAAGCCTATTAGGCAGAGATTGAAAACAAAACACTTCAGGAGCTCTTAGAGAGGTCGGCTGTTCAACGTTACAGGGACTGCATAGTCACTATTAGGCTTACTGAGTGCAAAAAACAATGACAGGAGTATTTACTGAAATGAATGCCTTCCTTTATGACTCAAAAAGGGGAACTTTAGTCAGTTCCTACTAGCAGTGTGGCAGTAAGGCTTGCATTGTGTTTACTCAGAGACTCACTCGTTGTAAGATCACGTGAGGAACATTGTTCTAGGCTGACGATCTAATTTTGTATTCTCAACAGGCAGTGCAGGTGCGAGGGTGAGCTATAGGCCAGGAAGTTAAGGTTAGCCACAACTTTTATATTTTTCCAAAATTCAGGTCTTTCTCATTTTGTTCTTTTGCATGTTGTGCTTTCAGTCAGTAGCTGATTTAATAGTGCTTGTGAGAACAACACAGTAGGACTGTTTAAAAATGAGCTGTTTTTAATGTATGAACCACTGCATACACTTAAAGGTACAGTGTGTAAAATCTCACCACTAGATGTCAGTAGATTGCAGATTGCAGACAACTGAGTTCTGTTTTCTTACCCCTCCCAATTCAAGTGCATAGTCCTAGCTACGGTGGCCGCTGTAGGACAAACTCTGGCCGCTGTTCATCTGTAGTGAGTGTAGGCTGTTAGCTGCTGTTAGCCGGCGTTAATGAAACTTTCTTTGAAGTGGATCTAATGTTGTTAACGACTTGGACACTTAGCGAATAAACTCTCTTACAATGTGAGAATGTGATCAAACTGTTCATCAGAGGGAGCTTAACACTGAGCCTAACATTAGCTGGCATGATGTTAGCTTATAACCAGCTGTTGTTGTTTACCTGGCTCATTGTCAGCTATCCAGAGACGGGAGGGTCGAATGTCTAATCTGCTGACAATAAGTAATTGCGACAATACTGGGAATAAATAAGCATATTTATGCATGTTTTCATGTTTTAGAGCCCTCACTTCAGTTCAGGAGATGAGGCTTGAGGTGAGGAGGAAAAAGATGTGGCAGAAATGAGGGAGGAGAGAGAGAGCAGGTTCCACAAACTGGCGCCTGTTCCTGTGTATTTTTAAGGGATTAACTCTTAAGTTTATGAGAATGCGTCAGTTTGTTGGAAGACATAAATTACACATTAATAAATGTATATTTATGCGTACAACATTCTTTTTTCTATTAAATAACCTAAAGAAATTACTTACTGTACCTTTATATAACTGTGCTAAGGTGAGGTGCAGCTCTTTTTTTGGTGTATCCATACAAAAACATGAAAGGGCTATTACAAGGATAATTTTTCACTCTCTCTCCTTCACATCCTTCCATTCTCTGTCTGTCTGGCTCTCCCCGTGGGTTAGTCCTGTCTGCACAATTTAGTTGTCAAGTAAATGTTAATTGTAATGTGTGACATGTTAAACAGAAATCAACCCTCCAGGTCTCATAGCAGATCTAATCATATTCATGTACATGTACTTTCTTTTCATGGAATATAAAGTTAAAAAGAAGTTTTAGGGGCATAAAGAGCCTTTTTTTCCTGACTAGATTTTGTGTTTTTATACAGATAATACAGTTTGATCCCATGAAATATAAGATATATGGGAGCAGCATTTTTTTTGTGAGACACGCCAGATGGCCTTAAAGTAGGGATGCGCTAAAAGTGAAGTTCTCGGCTGATATTGATGTTTAAAAAACCAATTTGTCCAGTAGCCGATGCCAATACAGATGTTATTTTTTTGGCTTTCTTGTTTGTTTAATCCCCTTTTGTGTGAGAGAGAAACAAAGAAGTCTCCATTATAAAAAAATAATTGAACTATTTTAAAGTCTTTCAGGTCTTCATCACTCCTGTCTTCAGCCCTGAATTGATGTGGCTCAACAGATGAGCATCGACTGCTGCTAGCGCTGAATGTTATCTGACAGGCTGATGGCAGACAAAAAGGCCTTTTTTGGCACGTAGTAATGTTCAGCCAGAATACCTAGTTTACCGAATGAAAAATTCTGCCTCTCATTCTGTGAGATTTCACATCTTTGTGAGAGTGTTAGATTCGTCTTTGTTCTCATATACTGATGTACAATAAACAGAAGTGCACCTCAGCTAAGCCTCTTCAGTATGCGGGGTATATTCAGACTTGATAACCACTTTATTTGTATGGAATAAATGTGAAATGAGATTCTGCTTTTGCCTCTTTTGAGCTCTTTTGAGGCAGGTGTTTTATGAAATTTTTCCATCAGAGAAACGTCACACGGAGACACTAGCAGAAATGGTGTAAGCAACGCTGTTTTTGTTTAGGGAATCATTACACATGCCCGATTGGCAAAAATCTCTTAAATATGACACTTTTTTCATATCAGAATGGGTAATATGAAGGGTAAAGATGCAGCAGGAAATATGACTGGGAAATGTGAGCCCTTGATGTGAAATTTCTCACCTTGAGCTGTCTGTGGACTGAACTTTTTTTTTTTTTTTTTTTAAATAAAATTGTTGTCGAAGGGTTAGTGGATGGGACTTTGAGAGTTCTGAGCTGCCACATTAGAAGTGGTGTGTGCTATACTATATTTAGGTGTTGATGAATGATATATTTATTAAATGTTTCTCCTGTTTGTTCCCTCAGAGTGGCCCACAGCCTCAGCTTTTAAATGGGTGAATCAGGCTCACGGCGGTCCACGCTTGTTTCCCGCCTGCCAATCTTCCGCCGCAGCAGCAGTAAGAGGCAGGAGTCCCTTCCCTCCTCTCCATCTTCAGGCGGAGTGGGAAATGGCGTCCACACCTCCTCGCCTTCCAGCACCAACTCCAGCTCCGGCAGCACTGGGAAACGGCGGAGCCTGTTCCGCACGCCATCTCTCAGTTTCGCAGCTAAACGGAACAGCGATCCTCGTGTCCAGCCTATCAACCTCAACCTGACACCGCCGCTGACACAGGGCACTGATGCGAATGGAAATAATCAGCAGACAATAACGACGTCAGTGTCAACAGGGTTCAGCGATGGTGGTGGCCGGCCCAAGTCACGGCACTCATTTGGATTTGGCAGCCAAAGAAAGCAAAAGAAAATCACACGCTCTCAGACTGAGGACTTTGACAAGGCTTCATCGTCCTCCTCTACAGCCAATCGAAATGTGTTCATTAACTGCATCAGCAGTTCTGGAACCAATGAAGGTGATGACTCCGGGATCCTTGATGACTACAGTGGCGGTAGTAATAACAACAAACGGTCATCACGCCAGAAGAAACAGCTGCTACCCAAGTCTTTTTCAGCTCATCAACGCTTCTCCCGGACATCTGATCATCACAGACCACCTGAAGTGAATCTGGAGCCTCCCAGCACCACCACTACCATCACTCCAGGACCAGGAGGACTTACCCCAGGATCCTGGCCTGGTGAACTTGGTGCTGGTGGTGAGAGCTCACTCCAGTCCCCTATGATATCAGAGGATCGAACCACAGTGATCACTCCTTCAGAGTTCATTCCCATCACTGAAGACTCTGTATCTGAAGTAGATGCGCTGCCAGCTCCCAGCCCCGGATCGGGTTTAACCCCAGAACCGGCCTCTGTGCCAGGGGCGGATATGGAAACTGCTCCACCTGACCATCCACCTGTTCCAGAGAACTTCAGCGTGGCTGTCTCTACCTCTCAGGTAGCATGCTTGTTTTATTGAAGAAGCTATAAAATCAAATGGGGTAAACCAGTATAGACTTACAGTGTGAGTAAAAAAAAAAAAAAATATTGTTAGTATCAACATGAAATAACAGCTTTCATGATAAAAACGCACCACATTTACATACTAAGGTCTGCATATCACCAAATAGACTTAGAAACAGTCATTTGTAAAAAGATAAAAAATATTAGTGCTTCGGGAATTCACAATAACACTGGAGTTGCTTTTGAATGCAAAAACAACAACAAGCACAAAGGAGTAGTATTTGTGACCACTGTTTGGAGCCTGTGAAATATGGAATAAAAGTTGAGCACCAGGCATATAAAATCCTTTTATTGAAAGAGCTTAGGCATGAAAAAGAAGACTAGTGCATGTCTGAATTCTGCCCTTCGCATTTCACACCTTTATGCTCACAACTTTTCTTCCTTCAAAGCATTTATTCAAAGATATTTTTCTGTTTTACTGCCAGCTGAGGGAACTTCAAAAAATGAAACCATTTACTTTCCTTTATGGCTTGAGAGGAGTAAAGACTGCATTATTTTGCTGTTTAAACATGCACATTTTGGTGCCTGAGAACACAAACATCCACCTTATAAATGCTAGCTCAAGGGTGATCTTCTCTCTGTAAACTATTAGCTTTTTGCTTCATTAGCTTGCCAGTGAAAAATTTTATCTTTGCACATACTCAATAAAATGTCCTCTCCTCAGGTTTTCTTCACTCCTGCCCAGTCAAGCACTGAAAAACCCTTACTCCCGGACACCAGCACAGCTAACAACACAGACTATGAGACTGCCATTTCCCTCTCAGAGCCTGAGACAGCCGTACCCTGCCTACCTCTGCAGGAACAGTCACTGGAGGAGAGGAAGGAGAGGGAGGAGGAAAGGAAGGAAGCGAGAAAGGAGTTGTCAGTGGAGAAGAGAGAGGAGTTGGACCACAAGAGGAAGACAGGTTACCACACAGAGACCACAAGTGAGAGTGAGGCGTGTGTTGTGCGCAGTGAGGGCTGTCACTCTAACCCTGAGCAGTCAGAAAGGAGGGCGAGAACCACGCGCTCTTTTCAAGAAAGAGGAAGCTTCTGCGGCTGCCACGAACCCAGACCCTCTCACTTGAGGAAACCGCATGCAGGTACGAAATTCATGCAAACACTTGCAGGTAAATCACAGATTTACATGCAAAGCCAAAGCCACAAGCATACAAATATATGCAGTAGGGTTGTCACGATACTAGAATTTCAAACTCGATACTGATACCCAGGAAAATACTCGATACCATTTTTGACGCCATCCTGCAACAACAGAAGTAATGGTGAAGAAGTCATATCTTGAAAAAGTTAATTTGGTAATTTTCAACAAATTTTTCCCAATTATAAGTATTTAAGATAAAATTTAGAGGTTTTACAAGTTATTTAGATTATTTCATTACAGATTGTGAAGGTAAAGTATAGTTTAGAACCTATTAATAAACAATGGGTGCAACAAACAGCTCAATACCTAACATCTCAATCATTTAATTATTGTAGAAGAATATGAATATTTAAATATGAACTTTGAATAAAGTGTGGTATTAGTTATATTACAATAAATTAAATTAAATTAAATTTTATTTATATAGCACCAAATCACAACAACAGTTGCCTCAAGGCGCTTTATATTGTAAGGTAAAGACCCTACAATAATACAGAGAGAAAGAGTGTTGACTAACCAG
>VUQS01046288.1:10432-25139 GCA_015108495.1 Heterochromis multidens
AATTAAATTAAATTTTATTTATATAGCACCAAATCACAACAACAGTTGCCTCAAGGCGCTTTATATTGTAAGGTAAAGACCCTACAATAATACAGAAAAACCCCAACAACAGCCATCTGCCTCGACTGGTTAGGAGTGAGGGGAGGAAGACAGGACAAAAGACACACAGAAGATAGAGAAACAAGAGCGCTCACTGTGAAAGATTGAACCAGTCACTGCCTGAATTTTAAAACTGACCTCACAGCTGGCTGCAACAAAAATAAGAAACACATTTTAATAAATTATTGTAAAAGTAGAAAAGTTAAAGTTTATCATCTTGTCCATATCTGCCTGCAGCCTCTCTCTCTCATTCAGCATCCATACTGCAGCTCTTTACATCCTCAGCTCTGCTCTTCAGGCCTGAAACCGTCTGATTCGGCTGCTCTGCTCCAGATTTCACTCTTTATTTGCTTGGATTAGTTCTCAAAACTCTGGACTCTGCTCAGTTCAGCTAAGGTTTCCCTGCTGCTCTGTACAGCCAGGAACCCGCCTGGTTCTCCATGTGTCCGTAATCCGCTCTGTCACAGCTCAGTATTCCATCTGGGACCCGTTCAGCCTGCAATAATTATTCATCTTTTATCTAACTACAGTCCACTAGCCGCTACATTAATGATAACAGATGGCTAATGTGGCTATCGGGTAATTGCTAATAGTTAGATGGCTAATGTTACCGTGTGTGCCGGCCAGATTAACATTTATGAGAACTGTTTAATACTTCAATGTTGTTGAAACGGGAGCTTTACCGACCTCTGAAATTCCTCCTAAAGTGTTGTTCAGTGTTATGAACGTTCACTACTTCAGCTGTTAGTGAGGGGAGGAGCTGTGTGCCTATCTGTCTCCAGGTGCTGTGTGAAGTTATGCATGGCTGGAGGAGGCAAAGACGGCACTATTGGTATCGATACTGTTGCAAATTAATATCTTAATTCTATATTAATTTTAGTATTGATTAATATTGACAACCCTAATATGCAGTACATGTGGGTAGTACAAGTCATAGAGCCGGTTTGATCTCATGTTGTAACAAAAAAACACACCAACTCAAAAATGTGCACACATTAAGTTTGCTGGGAACTGAGCCTTTAACTTCGGACAGACACTTACTTTTTTACTCTGCCACATCTAATTCTCTTACCTCATTTGCTGTACTTGCTTCTTTACACACTTTTTGACATATACACACACTCACTGTATTGACTTGAATGCATAAGCCACTTATTTGTTCCAAAAGCGCCAGAGTAGGGGGTGAGCAATATAGCCTCAAAATTATGTGTTGATATTTTAAGGAAATTTACTATCATGATATTTATGACGATATAGAACATCTGTGATTGCAGTTTGCATTTATTGGTGCAAACAAAATGAAGGTAATTCTCCACCCTTCTTTTCCAGTGAGTTACTGTCAGTGATGACAGACTACCTAATTGAAAGTGTGAATCTGTTGCCACAAGGTGCCAGCAGCAGCAGCATTATAGTGCAATAGTAGTGACATAACATAAGTCAAATGTAAGCACAGAAGTAGGCTGTGTTTTGCCTGGAAATTGTAAGTAAAACTATAATATAAGTGGTTAACAGTAACAGTATAATAAAATTGAAAAGAAAAAAATGTTTTCTACCTCGAATGTTTAATCTTGGGTCAAGCTTTTTAACCAGTTGCTTAAAGCACTGCTTTTCCACTATGTAACCGCATTAGTAATTTCCATCCACTGTTTGGTCTTCCTGTCACACGGAGTTTGTTGATTCCAATTTTAGCGGGAACAGTCTTCTTGCATATTTTGTAAAGTATTGTGCTTTGTTGGAGGCTGTTGAGCTCCTCTTTTAGGAACTAAATCGTCATGAGAGGCTGACACACAGCTCTCGCTCTCAGACATGTCTGGGCTTGTCTCATTTGGCGTCTCTATATGATTGATATCATGATATATTTTATCACAGAATTTATACCAGTATTATCATGGGTGCTATGATATGGCACAGCCCTACACCAGACAAAATGTTGGTGTTTTCCCGAGAAGAAAAAACATCTTCAGCTCAGCCTCCTGTATTTTTTGTTAGTGCCACCGTCTCCAGACCATACATCATAGCAGGTCTCATTACCATCTTGTAAACCTTCCCTTTTACTCTTGCTGCTGTCCTTCTGTCACACATCACCCCTGACAGTTGTCTCCGCCCACTTCACCCTGTCTACACTCTTTTCATCTCTCTTATGCACTGTCCATTGCTTCTAATGTGCATAAGACAGATGGTGAAAGTATTTAAACTCCACCTTCACTACCTCTACTTCTTGTATCTTATTCTGTCTTGCTTCTACTGACATTCCTCTTCTCTCCAGTGCATACCTCCACCTCCAGGTTCTCTTCCACCTGCTCTCACTAGAGATCACAATGTCATTTGCAGACATCATAGTCCATGGAGACTCCTGCCTGATGTCATCTGTCAATCACCATTGCAAACAAGAAGGGGCTCAGAGCCGATCCCTGATGTAATCCCACCCCCACCTTGAACCAATCTGTCACCCCTACAGCACACCCACACCTCATCACTGTCTCACTGTCCTCTTACATGTCCTGGACCAGCCTCACATACTTCTCTGCCACTCCTGAGTTCCTCATAAATCTAGACACACACACACACCTACACACACACACACACACACACACACACACAGACATATTGAACATGAATCATTGTAGGATTCTGAATTGCTATTTTGCCATGAAAAAGTTTAAGGCAACAGTTCTATTATTGGAGGTGTTCATTTGTAAATATGAACAAACTGCTGTTGATATAGTCACTGTTACATTTTCATCAAAAAGATCCACATTCATCTCTACTGAAATTAGTTTGACAGTAAACATTTATTAGGAAGTTAAAGTGATGCTATGCTCCTTCTTCTTCAGTGTTGTTTGGTTTTATTACTTCCCTATGCATGATTGTACAAGTGTGAATTAGAATGCCAATAAAAATCTTGAGAGTTCATTACCAAGCCTATCAAAGAGATTCTCCCAGGAAACTGATAAGTGGAGGTGCTGCAAATTGGCATAATCGAGATTTAAAATGATATTATTCTCATGTCTCACAGCTTGTTCCCACTTGATGATTGCAGACTACAAGATGATTTGTATTGACATACGGAGCATAATGCTTTTGCATTGTTTGCTTCCAAATTGTTTGCTAATTCAAAGTTTGGAGTGAGAATGTTTCCAGACAATAAACGAATTAGAGCTGGAAATCAGCTACATGAATTTCAGATCAGATTGGAAGCTTGTGTAGCTGTCAGTCCTTCTTGCAGTAGTTCAGACAGTTAATCTGGAAAAATGCTTCCAGTATATTAAATCAGTGGCAGCTGTGGACTGACTGAAACAGTAAGTGTCACATTGAAAATGTGTTTCTTAACTAAAGCTGATTTGTTAATATTATTCTTAATTCACCTTCAGCTGCTGCAACACATTGCAGAGTTTCTTTTTGCCAAATGTTCTCTACAAAACAACTAAAAAAGGATTCTGCTCAAACCTTCAGCCCATTATTATGATTTCCAGCAGTTACTTGCCTTACTTCAGTCACTAAAAACACAAACCTATGGTGCTTATTATACAGGTATACTTATGGAGGTATGGAGATATCAAGGAGAGAGGGCAGTGGACATTTTAACCAGATTATTTAACACAATCTTGGAGAGTGAGAGGATGCCTGAAGAATGGAGAAGAAGTGTACTGGTACCAATTTTCAAGATCAAGGGTGATGTGCAGAGCTGTAGTAACTACAGAGGAATAAAGTTGATTAAAGAAAGAGTTGTTGGGAAAGAGTTGTTGAAGCAATGTTTAGAAGTGAGGTGACAGCAGCATGGCTTCATGCCGAGAAAGAGCACTATAGAAGAGATGTTTACTTTGACAGTGTTGATGGTGAAGTATAGAGAAGGTCAGAAGGAGCTATGTCTTTGTGGCTCTAGAAAAAGCATATGATAGGGTGCCAAGAGAGGAACTGTGGTACTGTATGAGGAGGTCAGGAGTGGCAGAGAAGTATGTGAGGGTGGTCCAGGACATGTATGAGGACAGTGAGACAGTGATGAGATGGGCAGTAAGAGTTAAAGATAGGTTCGAGATAGGGGTGGGACTAGATCAAGGATCGGCTCTGAGCCCCTTCTTGTATTCAGTGGTGAGGAACAGGCTGACAGATGAGATCAGGCAGGAGTCTCTGTGGACTATGATGTTTGCAGATGACATTGTGATCTGTAGTGAGAGTAGGGAGCAAATAGAAGAGAGCCTGGAGAGGTGGAAGTATGCTCTGGAGAGAAGAGGAATGAAAGTCAGTGGAAGCAAGACATAATACATGTGTGTGAATGAGAGGGAGACAGGTGTAACAGTGAAGCTGCAAAGAGTAGCGATGGTGAAGGTAAATAGAGTTTAAATACCTGGGGCCGACCATCAAAGCAACGGAGAGTATTCAAGAGAGGTGAGATGAAGAAGAGAATAAAGGTGGAGTGGGTGGAGACAAGTGTCAGGGGTGATTTGTGACAGAAGGATAGCAACAAGAGTGAAAAGAAAGGTTTACAAAGTGGTAGTCAGACCTGGTATGATGTATGGTTTGGAGAGGGTGGTACTAACAAAAAGACAGGAGGCAGAGATGGAGGTCCTAATTTTCGTTAGGATTGACCAGAGTGGAAAAGATTAGAAATGAGGGACAGCTCAGGTTGAGCGGTTTGGAGACAAAGTTAGAGAGGCAAGTTTGAGATGGTTTGGACATGTGCAGAGGAGGGATAGTGGATATATTGAACAAAGGATGTTGAATATGGAGCTGCCAAGCAGGAGGAAAAGAGGAAGACCACAGAGAAGATTCATGGAAGTAGTGAAGGAGGACATGCAGAGGGTTGGTGTCACAGAGGAGGATGCTGGGGATTGGGTGAGATGGAGGCAGATCATATGCCTAAAGGGAGCAGCCGAAAGAAGAAGATATGAATCATTCAAACATGAAGTCCAGGGTTTCACTAGGCGGACTGTCTAACTGTTTGATTAGAAATCAGAGGTCAGTTGCATATTCATGTCAATACTGGTACTTTTGGCTGCTCCCTTATTTTCTAAGGGGTCGCCACAGCAGATGGAGCCACTCGTTTGATTTGGTTCAGACGATTTTATGCCAGATGCCCTTCCTGATGCAAGCCTCTCATTTATCTGGGCTTGGGACTGGCACTATGACCCCTCTCAGGCTGGGTTTGTGCCTCTTTCCGGTCTTGAACTGGGGATCTTTCACGTCTAAGGCGAATGTGTTAATCACTACATGCCTTCACAGTTGAAACTGTGATGACATTAATAAGAGATGTATAATTATTGAGCCACCAAGGTTCAGTCATGATTAAAACATAGTCAAAGTATGTAGATTAAAATTTCATTTATAAAATGTGGGCATTTCTACACTCTGTTGATATTCCTAATTTGCCATTCTCTTATGTTAGAAAGTCTAGAAGGACTATAACCTTGATTATTGTTAATGTTCAGTGTGTGCTGTTGCGCAATCGAAACATGGCTTGATTTAAGGACTGTCTGCCAGCAAACGCTTAACATGGTATTAATGGCCTATTTTAGCAACACACAGACACACACAGCATGTTGCAATCCCTCCTGAAGGAAAGTAGCTGAATATTGATTTACACTTTTGAGTTTCTAGCTTCCAGGCAGTGAGAACTATAGACAGACTATAGCTGAGACAGATAAGCTTGTCTGTTGGACTCTACAGAAAAGGAATTTTTCTGCAAACATTTCCACAGGCCACAATAAGGGTCCCCATGTGTTGTAGCCTCATGTGTAGTTACAGATGCAAGAAGACATTGCAATCATGGGGCTTCTTCAGTGTTCTCATGTCTGCTTAGTGCTTATATGAAGACTACCAACTTACCTACCTGCTGTTCGTGTGTGTGTACAGGTTCAGATGACATAGGTTCAGTGTGTAAATGTAGCAAGAAAGAAGTAGGAGAAAATGGCTCACATGAAGTCTTGTTTTTATCATGGCCTGTTGCTCAGTGAGACGATGTGGTATTGTCTCTCTGTTTTCACTTCAATCTTCTAGTAGATCAAAATAGAGCAATTATAGAAATCTTTCATTTATCTGTCTGAAGAGTATTTCCCCTGAAATTTCACGTTCATTGTGTAGTTTTATTGTTACACAGCAATCTTGGTGTTGGAACTCAGACACAACTTGATTATTAACAAACAATAAATAGCATTTGACCAGAAGCAATATAGCTGAAAAGCTTCATAAAGGGAAGATTTAACTTCATTTAAAATGATGAATATATAAAAACTTCCTTGTCATTTAGTTTTGTGAAACAAACCCTATCTCTTACAGGAAATAGGGCTGACTGCATTAGAAATACAATAAAAAGATGATTATATCTCTGCTGGTGGAATCACTGTTATAACAATTTCACCTGAATTCATTATTTTTCTCCATCTGTCTGACTGTGTAATTCTCTTTGTTTCATTCTTTCTTCCAGCTTCTCTGTGTAGCAGTGCCAGCCCCTACCACGAGGTGATGCGGATGGAAAGACGTCTGCGCTCCTCGTCCGAGGGGGCTGGTGGTCCTCGTATCCATGGAAACCACAGAGAAGCCCCAGGCATGGAGGGATGTGGTCTGCTCAAACACAGAAACAACTCCTCATCATCTAAACTTGGAAGTCTGGTAGGTCTTAAGCTTTCTGTGTTTGTTTGTTTGTGTGTGCGTTTATTTGACAGCAGTGCCCTTAGATTATGTTATCAATACTTGCATGTGCACATTTGAAGTTTATGGTAAACTATTTTAGAGGATTTTGTCTTGTTTACTTCTTATGTCATACTTAGATGACACTAAGTACTTTTATTGAATGTTTAAGCCATAAATTAGTTTATATCAAGCAAGGAAATGAATTATTAAAAAAACATTTAAAAATACGTTAAAGAGGCAAATAAAATAATCAGCTAGTAATACATTTCTGTGAGGTTGCAAGGCAGTAATAAATTGCCCCATCTTTAATAAAGGAAATAAAAGTTCAGTAGAGGAAATTATTCTCTCCAAGACAGAAAAACAAGAAAGAAAAATGTGTTAATTTGTGTGTGTCTGTATATTTAAAGCACATGTATTTTTGTGCTTTATTATTTGTGCAGTATTTTGTTGCTTCATATGTATGCGTACATATCTTATTTGTGTCGAGGTGCCTACAGGAGTTTTTGCTTTTTGGTCACTTTCTTAATTGCACACTGTTTGCTTTGGAAAAACTTGTAAAAACTGGCAGCAATTAATCCAACTTTGTTTCTTATACACATGTCACATCAAATATTGTCCATACCACTCTGTTAGCCCTGCCCCCAAAGAAATTCTCCACACAAACATAGCTAACATAATAAGAGACAGTTCATTTTACTGTGATAAATGCAGTAACAACAGTCGTGGAAACTGTGTGAAGCCATTCACAGATATTTAGGTTGTTTTTACACCTACAGTTTGTTTACTCTGGTCTGAATCAGTTGATAAGTTCGTAAACTTGTAGATTTTTTTTTTCTGTGGTTGGGTGAGCAATAATTGTAAACCACATGAGATCTAAATAAATACAGGAAGGAGCTGACAAATATAGTCATCTGACTAAAATGTTGAAGGCAACGTACCAAGTGAGCTATCTGTTAATTTTATAGCTAGTTGCTATAGTATGTGTACTCTGCACGTCTGTAGTACTTTGCTGCATCCCAGAATGCAAAGCCTTACCTGGGACGCCTACGTATGGGAAGGCGTTTAGCTCGAACTTGGAGCATAGACTGGAGTTTATTTGGAACCGGACCGATACCACCTCCTCCCATGGGTCTTGGTGAATTTATTTTGGTCCACACCCGAGTGCAATTACCACGTTCACACATGCACAAACAGCACCAAGGGGGGAAACAAACCAGGATTAGATTTAAATGGACTAAACAGTGCAGGTGCAAAAACACCCATAACGTACACAAACTTAAATCCAGTGTAAAAAATAGATACCCTCAGCACTCTTGACTCCCACTTGGGGTATATCGGCACTAAATATAATTTGTGCAGTTGACAAAGTAAAACTTTCATACTGCTATCTCAAACCGACTAAAGGACCCTTAAATTGAATACTTTTGGAAATGCTGCTGGGTTTGTGTGTCAGTCTGGACGGGTAGAAATTACTTTTGGAAATGATGATGCAGAAAACCTTTGTTTGTTTCCAGCCTTGGTCCTTATGCATTTTTCTTAACAGTAGCTCCTAATTTGTGTTTTCTGCCACAGTGATTTTGTACTTGTGTGTCACTTTCACTAAGAATTTAAAATCATCATTAATACAGTTTCTATAGGAGTTTAACCAATTTTAGCCATCGCTGTGCAAACACAGCTGGTGGAAACACTGTATTGCCTGTTTATACTGGCACACCTATATTCAGTGCACATGAATGGTGAAATGCATTTACAGGCATATTAGTATAGATAGAGATTATTTCTGAAACTAAAGTCTTGTCTGGATGGAGATTGTTTGCATTTTAAAATCATGTTTTAAAATGAAAGCTACATATCAAAGACAAGAATGAGAAAAAAAACCTCTTGATTACTTGATTATCATTTCAAGTATAAAATTATGCCTGTTTTGAAAGGGGATAAAAAGAGCAGATGTAATTGGCCTCAATCATAGCCAACCACTAATGCAATGCCATTTAATATATAATGTAATAAGGGATCCGGCCTAATCTCACTCAGTAATCATGCCTCTGGCCATGCAAACACTTAATGTTCCAGCGTGCCCTCAGCAATCTAGACATAGCTCAGTTGACTTTTTTCAGCTTATAGTAAAAAAAAAAGTGCTCCTTTGATTTTTACTCACTTCAGAGAAAGAAAATCTTTAACAAAGCTAATTTAACAGTCCCTGTTTACATTTAGAGCTGGAGAGGTATGTTGATGGTATGTTGGTGTTAAGTGAGTATTCACTCAGAGAACTGCCACTCAAAGGTTATTTTCTCTTTTTCAGACCATTCTCTATAAACTCTAGAGATGGTTGTGTGGGAACATGCTAGTAGATCAGCAGTTTGAAATACTCAGACCAGCCCATCAGGCACCAGCAACCATGCCACTTTGAAGATGGCATGGTTAATGCACTCTGATGCTTAGCTGGTGAATGTATGTCAGGTGTAAATGATGGTCTTGCAGTGTATTGCCAAATCCCTCATTGCTATGATATTGTATCATACAATAAAGGATTCTGTGATTCCAACCCCTAATACAAGTCCTTTGTACCTTACTCACTGCATCTGTCTCTGGACATAATGTACACTTCACTAAAGATGAAGGAATGTTTTCTTTTCTCTTCTTTGCATATAAAGGGCCCATGAGGGCCTGAGTCATGAAGGAAAGGTAAGAGCCTGGGAGTGTATATTAAATTATGTAGCACTACTGTTGCTGTCATGAAAATTTGTGGGTTAGCTGTTAGCTATACCTAACAAAAAAGTGTGAATTTAGACATTTTAGGTTTTGCTATTATGAGCTTTCTAGTTAAGCAGAGAACTAAACTTAGTGAGGGCATGAATAGGATACAAATGATTTGCTCATTGTTTATACATATACTATGTGGATAATTGTGGTGGTAATGTGTCTAGGAGCCTCTGGGATATAGTGATTATGCAGCGCAAAACAGAGATACGCTGAAGTATACAATACAAAAAATTAAGATTTGGTTTGCAGTGACAAATGACTAATTTGTTAAATTCGCAAAGATAAACTGTGACGTACCGCTGTGGATTGAAGCAAGCTGATGTTTGCTTGAGCTGTTTGGCGATTTCATTCCAGTAGTTATTGTTTTTTGATATCCCTCAGAAGCTGTGAGATATTTATTTTGTCACCATATTCAGTGTTGTTTGCTCATAAGTCTCTCAATGACAGCTGTGATAATGCTGTGACAGTCTGACAATGATTACACTCAAAAGTGGCTCAAAAAAAGAAATACGACATTGTTGAGGAATTCTCTCTTATCTCAGAGACAGGCCAAACAACTTTGAACATGCATTTTAGTAGTTTGAGTGATATAAATGGGAGAATAATTCATCTGCAATTCACTTTACATTGACCGTTGTACTTATGCATATCAACAGCCTCTTGATTGCTAGAGAGTGTTGCAATACAGAGTGCCTCTTGTTTTCATATTTCTCAGTCTGATTGTTGCCTTGTAAAGGCTAGATAGCATAAATGGCACTTGTATTAATCATACACAGATAAGGATTCACTTCCTCTCCAAGACAGAATTTCTAATGACCACAACCAAATGGTTTGGTTTGAAAATGAAAAACAGTGAGGATGTTTACACATACTGGTATTAAATGCTCTCTTGGCCCAAATATAGCACATAAAAGCAGTACCAATTATGATATACTTGAAAGTTAATGCACAATGGTTATACTGCAGAGCACTGACAGTTATGGTTTATGAAAAAAAATCTTGCAACTTATATGCACCGATGACTAGATGAGCCAAAATGCTGCAAAATAAAGATGAATTTAAGGTGCATTCTAAGTATGCAGTTGTCACAGTTAGTGTGGAGGACCCAAGCACAAAACACTGCAGGCAGAGCACTGAATGAAAGGTGAACCTTTATAGTGGATAACCAGAGTCCCAAACTAAATACAAACCGTAATCCATAGAACAAGGAGGTACCAGGAAGCACATAAGAGCAAGAGAAGGACAGCGCACATAGAGAGTCACTCAACAGGAGAAAGAACACAAGGACTGATGTATACATAAACACAGAAGGCTTATTAGTGATAAGGCACAGGTATACACAATCAGGACAATCGGGGGAGTCAGACAGGAAGCAAAATTTAAAGCAAGACACTAGAAAAACCATCTGTCAAAGTAAAACTAGAAACAACCCAAAGGCACATAACTAAACATGGACATAAGAAGACTTACACTAAACAAGAAGACAGAGACAAGGGAATACCAGAGGGCAAACACATAAATGTAAAAAAAGGAGAGAGAGAAACACAGATAAATACTGAGAGAACTACACTCATGAAAAATAACAAGCTCAAAATAGAAATTGAAATTCAGCCACCAAACACTATAACTGTAATTCATTTTAACAGGCATTCGAACTCCATAAACACTAAACAGTAACTAGAACTCAAAACCACCAGGAAGTAATGTTCAAGATACTGGAATTATAATGAAAAAAAGCAGGAATCTAAAAGTCCATGAAGACCAGAGGTCACATAATACAAAAGAACGGAAGATCAACAAACTAGGATAACAATGAGAATATGAACCAAAACACATAAAAAATTTTCATGCTGCATTTATTCCGATCAGCCTCAACATTAAAACCACTGACATATAAGTGAATAATATAGATCACTGGTACAGTGCGATATTCTCATCAGAAACCTTGGCTCCTAGCATTAATGTGAATGTTACTTTGATGTGTACCACCCACTCAAACTTTGCTGTCATACTCCATACATCTCCCCATGCCAGTAGAGCTTCCTAGCAATAGTGGCTTCCCCAGTGGGAGGGATAATAGGGACACTGTTTCCCACCAAAAGCTGTGTCTCAACAAGCCCAGTCCTCTGAGAGCATCCAGACCAGGATGGGTCAGAGCTCTTTTGTAGCCATGAGGCATTAAATATATAATATATAAAGAGTTTTTTAAACTTTATATTACCACTGCTTCTGCTGTAGAAATACCTGCATGTTCATATGCATGTTCATATTGACAGCCACTGCTGTCAATAAGTAAATGCCCCTTTTTTCTCTGTATAGTTAACATATTAAAGTGATTATGTCAGCATGTATCTTAAATACTGAAAATACATTTTTTTTCTTTGTTTTTTTTTTTTTAAATGAATAACAGGTGAATTTATAAGTAGAGTTATTGTTTTTAACTAACTGTGTTTTATTTAAGTGATTGTCAACACGAGTATTGGAAGGCTTTGATGCATACATTTTTTTGAGACTGTGTTCTCTACAAGTGTTGTAATTTTACTGCCTCCTCTAAGTTATTGTAGTAGTAGTAGTAGTAATAATAATAATAATAATAATAATAATTATAATAATAATAACAAAAGTAAAACACTTGAAATTAAAAACTATGCTAAAACCAAACCTTCTGAAATATTAAAAGTTATATTGAAACAAGCAAGAATTAATAATGAAATAAAAACTAATGAAAAGTAACAAATTGTAATAACTCTCCTTATATGTAAGTCCGACAGCTAGCTCATGAAAATTCAGTTAAATTCTTTACATTTTATTGCAAGTTGGGAATGAGTAGTCTGCAATAATAAAGTCTAATAATATGGCACCTTAGATTTACTTTAGGTGGTTGGGAATTATTACATTTGAAATGTATATCTGCTTGCTACCTTATGACCATTTTCATTACAATGTAGCTTTTTGGACTATTGAAGATAAAGTACATGTCACTAATAAGGTAGGAATTATGGTGTGTACTGACAGCGCTCCTTCAAGACCGGATTACGCTTAAAATATACCTCATGTGGCAAAAAGCAGGTGTGGCAAGATATAATGTTGATGATGTTGGAAACACAAACAGGAACTCACAGCCAAACACTTCTTCTTCTCTGGTAGTGTTTTTGGCATTTTGCAGTTGTATAACAACAATATAAACAATATAAACTGTTCCTTGAATCAGAGGTCCATGACACTAATGATTGTACAGGTCACAGTACAATCAGATCATGAAGCAAAGGTTTGTGACTGGAAATTAATATGTCTTCTCTTGTTCTCATACAAGTAAAGAGGATGTGAAAGCTGGTCTTATCAGCACTTTTTCTCTGAGAAAGCACAATGTCAGAGTTGAAGTTGTTTTTGGTGTTGTTAACTTTCCTGCTCTGACCTGTCAAAATACCTGCAAACATGCACATGACCTTCCTTCCAGGATGACCTGTAATAAATCTTAATCTGTAATATGTGATCTCTTCTTAATTGTTTCAAAGAGATTGCATGCTACTGAATTTAGAAAAGTAGATCTGTCATTCTAAACCCACTGTTTGGAGTGAAGTGAAGTTCTGACAAAGTCAACAGTTCAAGAATCGGGATTTGTTTCTTTTATTGCATCACCTGTTGAATATGAAAACGTTACACTTTGGTAGGTTGCTTCACTCAGGGATGACTGGTGTTTCTGTATTGACTGATAGCTGTTAGAAAATGTCAGATGTCAGGTGTTAAGCTGTGAAACAAGGTTTTTTCCCCTCAAGTAGGTTTTATTCAACAAAAGTTTCACTGGACGTTCAATCCTTTATGCCCTCAGGCACGCTGTAAACACAACTGGCTGCGAATCGTCTACTCAGACAGAAAGAAAGTCATTTTTTACTCCATATATATTTGCAGCCATAGTACCTGGCTGCAAAGCCAAATCGCTCTGCCTTGATATTAATGCATTTGCCACCTTAAAGAAGTGAATAAATGTAATTTTCATAGACTGTATGTGATTTTTTTTTTTTTTTACAGAGTGTGAATGGAAACCACTGGCTTTTTATGGACAGAAAGAATCTCTTGCTTCCTCTTATCCCTGTTTTGGATGTCGTTCTGCTTGGCATTTAAGAAATGGAGCCATTTTTTAATGAGAGCCGAATCTGATATTATCTCTATTAACTCAAGGATTATACTCATTCAACTCACATTAGTGATGTAAAAAAGGTGACATCTCAGGCTTGTAAAATCGTATTAACACATTTCTGTGGTTGGAGGGGCACATTAAAATGGGTAATTTTGCTTCAAATGAAGTCTGTGTGCAGTAGCATCACACAGTATGGCTCTTCATTTCTTTTCTCAATACCTTTTAGCTATTAGCTTTAATGCCTGAAATGAGGGCTTACGTGTTCAGGTGGATTACACTGAAATGTATTCTGATCTTTTTCTGATGTTTACTGCGCCAGCATCCAGAGGAAAAAAAAGAAAAAAATTGGGCAGTGTAATTTTGAATGTTCATAAACAGATAACTGTTGCCTTGGAGAGCATAAAGTCAACTGATTTAAAATTCAGAGGTGTGTTTAATGGTCAGGGATGTCACTAAGCATTGAGGTTCTTTCGCTCAGATGGGAGAAGATCAATACAGAGAGTTGCTCGGAGGCAGCTTATGCCCAAACAGCAGTGATGAGGGGTGAATAGAGTTGGTTATTGGATTTTCTGATGCATTTTTATATTTTGCTTTGGTTGAGGTTTTTAACTTTTTAGTGCACACAAGTTCAGGGAAGATATTTCAACCAGTGCAAAGTTCTCTGAAAAGTTGTAGCGAGTGATCATTAAAGCGCAATTCATAGTGTATAATTAGAAAACACTGTGGAGCTCATTATTACTGGTATTTATTTTAGGGCTTGTAGTCCACTTACACTACATGCAGAATTGCATGGACATGTGTGTTGCAATTTTCATTTGAGTTAAGCGAAACCGGCTGATGGTAAAAGCATGTTCCCAGGGGAAGTTGGCATATCTAAGTTTATGTATAAGTAATTCATAAATATTATATTAATTGATAAATAATAGCAATAATAACACTTCCTGTTAGGCAAGAATATGCAGTGTTTTAATACATTTATTTGCTACACTGTATTTGTGTGTGTGTGTGTGTGTGTGTGTAATGCATCAGTCCACAGGTTTGTGTGTGTGTATGTAATGCATCAGTCCACAGGTTTGTGTG
>VUQS01046288.1:25159-45687 GCA_015108495.1 Heterochromis multidens
ATATTATATTAATTGATAAATAATAGCAATAATAACACTTCCTGTTAGGCAAGAATATGCAGTGTTTTAATACATTTATTTGCTACACTGTATTTGTGTGTGTGTGTGTGTGTGTGTGTTTTCTGCAGTGAATTTCCCCATTTGTAACCATTGGATGGCAGTATTGACTTTTAAAATTCGAGTGAACCTAAAGGAACCACATCTTACTGCGTCATTATAACCTCATAATGCCAAGAACATGGAAGCTTTTACTGAAAGATTACAAGTGAATATCTGGTGTTAAGTGATGAAGCATGACTCACTATGCTGCTGTGGCTATAGCTCATTTAAGACACGAAGGATTAGGAAAATCTTATCAGCTATTTTCTAAAATTTTTAAGACTTCTTAGGAAATTTTAAAACTATAACGTCAGTAAAGATAATGTTGATATTTCAAGGCCACCCAAGGTGGAGGGAGGTTTATAAAAGTGATTTTTGCATCCTTGTTGGATTATTATTACTGGAATTTGGAGAAAACTGTTTCTTATGTGAGAATTAATTTAAACTCAGTCATCAGAAGGAGCTGCCTCTTTTTGGTCATGGTGAATAAATTCGTATAGATCTGTGGGTTTTTTTCCCCATGTTTATTCAGCAGCAATTTTTAGCCTGTGAAGCATGGTAAAAGCTGACAGTTGCTGCACAAAAAAACAGCCTCATTGAGCACATTCATTGCTTTCACAAACTAAAACCTTTATTAATCGTCCTTACATAACAAGAGTAGCAATTTGTTCTAAATAGTTTGGATGTAATGGTGAAGAACTAAATATCTTATTAAATGCAGGCAGAATGCGGGAAAAATACAGTGCACTTGTAAAAATAACTACATTATTATCATTACTAATATTCATAGTTTAATTTCTTCTGCTAAGTGATGCTTCTTCCGGATGTTCTGAGCCACCTGGATTACTTTGATGAAAATTGTTTTATAATTTTCTGTAAAGTTGTCACATTGTAATTAGTATTCTGTGTTTCAGCTTTTGTTTTCAGAACCTTTTGATTAATGAGTATCTCACTGAAATTGTATTAAAACAATCCATCATAAGAACATCAGGCAAAAAAAAAATCTCTTTTTTTTCTCTTTTTTTTCCTTTTAGAAAATCAGAAAAAAAACTTCTATTATATTGTTCAGGTTTGTGTTTTTTCTCTTTCTCACCAGGATGTTCTAAACAACCTGGGTTCCTCAGAGCTGGATGAAGATGACCTTATGTTAGACCTGGATCTCTCTGATGATCAGCGACATCGACATGGTAACGCTTTTACTGCACTTGCTACCATAATGTACCATAATGTAAGTATTGGGCATTGACATTGTAAGACAGATGTGGCACTCAAAGGATCCTGAATTGAAATTAGTCAGAAAATTCTGCAACAGTGAAGATGGTGATAAAAGTACAACTTCTGGGAAGAAGTTTTAAAATCTTATTTTGGGGCAGAGTCAATAAACTTTTTAACCAGTTCTTTTCAGATTTGACTGAAGATTCTGTACATGTAAAGTTAATTTAGATAATACTTCAAAATAGCCCAGAGGCTTTTCAAGATGCCTGCTATGTGGTGAAACTTTCTAATCAAACACTATTAGCACCATGGTCATATACTGTACTTTAAGTCTGTTATTTTTTTAAAACTTTTAAATTAATTTTCAAAAACATTTTCATTTATATCTGTTTTTTTTTTTTTTTGTTAAGTGAATATCTGCTCATATTTTCTCCTAATGTGAACAATTTTTCCTCCTTTTTTTTGCTCACCTCTCTTACCTTCCTCTCTGGTGTCACTGTCTCTCCCCTGTCTTGTTTTGCTTCAATCTTTGTCTCTCTTTTTCCTTTATTAGCACACTCCTCTTCCATCACCTTAAAGCATGAAACCAGTATTCTCTATGCTTCTTTCAACATGTGCTATGACTTTGATGTAGCTGCCTCATTTACACCGATTTATCTCCTTTGTTGTTCTGGCATTTCCGTCACACTTCTCCTGACATGCGTCATGGCTGAAAGGTGACTGTCGGAGGAAAATTATTGCTCGTGCCCTGCCACAGTTCAGCATGGAGTGCCAAGCAATCTAAACCCCACCTTTCTTTCATGCAACACATTAATATAATAACATATTATTACACCGAAGAAGTGCAGTGAACAGCCGCAACCACCAAATATATAAATCTGTAAAAAGGAACTAGAAGAAGTATTTCTCAGCACACTCGTGTATTGTTTTTTATTACATTCATGTCTTAAAAATTGTATTTTGCTGTTATGAGTCAATGCAGCTTTGTTAAAGGGTTGAATTTTGCAAGCAGTGTTGGGTTTTGCACAGATGTAACTGAGCAAAATTGAAAGCTCTTGCACTTACTGTCAGTACTGATTATGTTTCTGATCTATACTTGCAAAGGTTTAGTTCATATTAATATGTGTCAAACCGCACAGATATATGCAGTTGATGTTTGGTTGAGTGCAAAACACGAATAAAATTACTCAACGAAGTAAACGTAAGCTTGTGATCATACTCCATTTCTGTGCTTCGTGTTGCTCAGACACGGGGTCTACAACAATGCAGTGAAGGGGTGCATTTACGTCAGCTCGACTCTTTATGCAAGCATGTCTAGCTTTGTCTCTTATCAACAGATCTCTCAGTGAAATTATATGTTAATGTGAGGTTGGATTCATCTATTTCTAGGCCATATTTAAGTCCCAGATGAGCTCCCAGAATATTGCAGTTGCAGTCAAATAAAGTAAAATGCTCAGTAGCACTGAGGAGTAAAGAATACAATGGGAGCTTCAGTCCTAATAAACAGAATTTCCTATGCTTATGGGGTTTGAAGAGCTTTGGGAGGCTGGGTGGTTCACTCACACAGCCAGTCAGAAACACACATACACACACATTGAAAAGATCTCTACAGGCACTGGCTGATGCAGAGCTAAGGGAGGCACCATCATTAACACACACACTAGCACACAAGCGTGCATGCTTAGTCATTAGACCTAATGGTTTGCAGACTGTAGCATGAAATTAAAGGTTTGATGAATTGTTCTCATAAAGTCAAGGGACTAAGACTTTGTGCTGGCATTAGAAGAGTAAGGTTCTTCCACAAACTCATATTATAGGAACTCATTTAAACACACCGTAACAGACATTCAGGCAGTATACACTATATAGACACGCTCAGATACATGCACTGGTTCATATACAGATGTATAGAGACACATAGACGTACACAATTTGATACACACCCATCTCACAACCCCTTACACCCACGCACTCATTGGTACTCCTCATTTTGACCTCTCTCAGGTGGCTTGTTGAAGCCTTTATTAAAAAGCAAGCAGTTTCACAGCAATTTATGGCCAACAGGGCTCTGTGTTCTTACTCCTATGGTGACTCATGCCCTGTGGAATCAAACAGGGTCAGTGCTAGAGACAAAGACCTTTGCAAAGACATAAAGAAATACCAAATCTTGGCTTTATCTCCAACTTTTATTTCACTCGCTTTTACTTTGTCCTGTTAAATGCACCAATGAATATAGAGGCATCATGTTTAAAAACAACTGATGGTATTGTCATTATTCAAATGGTTCACTACTGAATTGTAATAAGCTACTCTTTGACAGTGGTGTTTTATAGCTCTAATTCAGCTCAGAAGGCGATTTAAATAGAGAGTTATCAGATTATCACCTGAGATTAGAAAAACAACTTAAATTCATTATATGTCTGTTTGGTTGTGTGCACAGTGTCCAGAGAAGACTCCAGCCAGTCTCTAGCTTCCTGTCTCAACCTGCTCCCCTCACCTTTGGACCCATCTGGAGATCGCATTGTGGGGAAAGAAAATATTCAGAGGTAAATACATATATTTTTTAGTATATTAGTAGATTTTTTAGTATAATTTTATGAAGGGTTTGAGCGGAGTTGTCTTGGATGCTAAAAAAAGAACACAACAGCTAGTTAAAAACAAAAAAAACTGCCGTTGTGTTTTTTCTATATACACTTACCAGCCACTTTATTAGGTATACCTGGTCTTCTACTCATTAATGCAAATATCTAATCAGCCAATCACATGGCAACAACTCAGTGCATTTAAGCATATAGACATGATGAAGACGACCTACTGAAGTTCAAAAAGAGCATCAGAATGGCGAATAAAGCCCTTGTTGATGCTAGAGGAGAATGGCCAGACTGCTTCAAGCTGATAGAAAAGCAACAGTAAGTCGAACAACCACTTGTGACAACCAAGGTATGCAGAAGAGCATCTCTGAATGCACAATATGTCTAACCTTGAAGCAGATGGGCTACAGGAGCAGAAGACCACACTGTGTGCCACTCCTGTCAGCTAAGAACAGGAAACAGGCTACACTGTATACAGGCTCACCAAAATTGGACAATAGAAGATTGGAGAAATCTTGCTTGGTCTGAAGAATCTCGATTTTTGCTGTAACATCTGGATGTTAAGGTCAGAATTTGGTGCAGACAACATGAAAGCATGGATTCATTCTGCTTCCTATCAATGGTTCAGGCTGGTGGTGGTGGTGTAATGGTGCTGGGGATATGTTCTTTGCACACTTTGGGCCTCTTAGTACCAATTGAGCATCGTTTAAACTCCATAGCCTTTCTGGCTGACTATGTCCATCTTTTTATGACCATAGTGTACCCATTTTCTGATGGCTGCTTCCAGCTGGATAACAAAACATGTCACAAAGCTCAAATCATTTCAAACTGCTTTCTTTAACATAACAATGAATTCATTGTATTCAAATGGCCTCCACAGTCACCAGATTTCAAACCAATAGAGCACCTTTGGGATGTGGTGGAACAGGAGATTCGCATCATGGATGTGCAGCCGATGAATCTGCAACAACTGTGTGATGCTATCATGTCATTATGGACCAAAATCTTTGAGGAATGTTTCCAGCACCTTGTTGAATCTGTGCCATGAAGAATTCAGGCAGTTCTGAGGGTAAAAGGGCCTCCAACCCAATACTAGCAAGGTGTAACTTATGAAGTGGCTGGTGAGTGTATGTATTACCCTTAAAAAACTCACTTTGGAGTAAAATGAGGACACTTTTGAAATACAAAATAATACCACAATCTTATTGTTATGCAGCAAAGTTTTAAGTGCAGTACAGAGAAAAAAATAGTGAGTGTGACCACCCTTGCCTTTAAAACAGCAGAAGTTATTGGAGGTGAACTTGCACACAATTTTTTTAGGTATTTGGAAGGTAGGATGTTCCAGGCACCTTAGAGAACTTGTCACAGTTCTCTTTCTCACTTACTTCTGTCTGTTAATGAAACCCCGGCCTTACTCGATGCTTTTGAGCTCAGGACTCTATTGGACTGGGTATAATAGAACCAGAATCACAGAAAAAAATGGCCCATGCACAGCGTGTTTTTTTTTCTTTTTACCCTATAAAATCCATATGAGAGAAAGGCAGACGGTTATTGTCTATTCTGGGTCTTGCTTGAATCTTGAATGTTCTATGTAAATGCATGCAAACATGTTTTATGTCTTTTCCTCTCTTGGAGATGAGACAGCAAGAGGGAATATAAATAAATAAATTCTCATTGAATAAATATGCAAGCTGTCTTCCTCTCCTCTCCTCTCCTCTGTCCCTTTGTAGCCAGCAGCTGAAACAAAACACTTAAAAGTTTCTGTTTGCACACATGAGGACCACTGCCAAGGACGGTTCTAAATCTGATTAGATTTGGCCACTTGTTGCTTCTTTATGCTCAGAACCAGGATAAGTCTTACTGGACACACACAAAGCTGCATGCATAGCCATTCATCTGCATAAAGATACACAGTGCAGATTTTTAGATGGGGCTTATTTGGTTTTTATGGAGCCAACTGAGTAATAAAGGGGTTGTATCACCATTGGCTAGGTAAAGATTATTATTGCTTTACCTTCCAGTATTCCTCTCTCCACTCACTAGTTGAATTTATCTCTGCTTGAACCCACAGAGTAATTGTATCTGTCTAAATGTGTTTTTCCTTGAATAAACTAGCTCTGATCTTTGTTTGTGGAGACAGTGCAGGTCAACTTGTGTGAGTGGTTTTGAAGTAGAGGTTGATAGATTTACACTATGCCATTGAGACACTGGACTTAACTGGGGCCTCTTTTTGTGAGAAGGGTTTTTATCACGCTTCTAACACTCTTTAAAGTTTCAGTGAATAGAGAGACATTTTCTGTGTCTAGACAGTGTCAGTGAATCATGCAAGTCGGGAGTCAACCTTTTCAAACCATCCAAGGTTTTTGTCAGACTGTTCATTGGTTGTTTCATTTATAGTGAAGTCTCACTTATCATTGAAAAGCAGTGGAGGAGCTTTCATATCACCACACAGACAAACACATAGAGACACACTCAAAAATATTTACATTATTCCCTTCTGTGTACAAGGTCTTGGCAAAAATAACATTCTGCTGAAACCAGATTTCTTTGGTTTGATTGAGTTTGTCTGAACTGAGTCATCAATGCTTAGCCTGGAAATGCCATAACGTGAGGAATTAGTTTCATCCCTTTTGATCAAAACAGTGACGTGACATGGTATTATGACAGCATCCCTTTAGCAGAGAAAGCAGATGAATGAACCAAAGAAAGAATGAATGAATACAGTGGTGTTTTTAGATAAAAACTTAAGGCCTGTGACACAGGCCTGGAGATCAATCGGTGACCCCCGGGAAACCACTGGTTGCAAGGGAAATATATGTACTCCCAGACCGGTTGGAAAGTGGTTGCTGGAGGTTGCTGGCAGTGGCCAGGTGAAGTTGGTTGCCTAGAGAGTGCGACACTGAAAACCTCCTTACAGTTGCTTTAGTTGCTAGCAGATTGCCACGGCAGCCTTTAGTTTGCATGGAAGATGCCAACTTATCGACAAACACTCACCATTTACTCTCCAAGCAGATACAAACCGGAAACGGAGAACATTCACCTTCAAAGTAAAAGTTGTGCCTTAAGGTCTTTACACACTGGACACGTAAAATTTGTGTGAATATTTTTTGGACCCACCTATTCTTAATGCAGCCGTTCACATTGACCGCTTAATTTTGCGGGACGAATTTGCAGCATTTATTTTTTTGGATGAAGCTTGGTTTTTCAGATTTTTTTTTTGCATGTGAATAAACAGATTTGACCAATCAGACCACTACATTTGGCAACAAGTGCACTTGTAGCTCAAAACGCGTATTGGTACTGAATATACAATTAAACTCCATACCTCCATAATACTGTTTTACCTCAGACACACAGCCAGACACTGTTGCGGGTCAATCGGCTCTCTGAAATTATTTCTCTGCCTTCTCAGATGTGGTCCCAACTCAACTCCTGGATCAAACCATGAAATTCTCCCTGCTGCTGCCTTCTCATGAGAATTCGATGAACCTAGAATCTCCGTTTCTTCCTTTTCTTGTTTAGAAACTTCAGGACCAGCTAATCATCGCTTGATGTCAACTCCATTTTATTCACAGTGTGTTTTCTGAAGACAAATTTTTCGCAAAAACGCACTGCTTTTGGTGTGTATATACGTTACACGACAAGTTCGCATCCAAAAAATTCGGAATTTCGTGTCGTGTTTTCGCAACACGCTCGGTGTGTAAGGGCCTTTATTGCTGCAACCAACATATTTAAAAAAGGGCAGTTTTTACTTTGAAGGTGAACGTTCTCCAGTTTTCTGTTTGCATCACGCTTCAAAGTTTCACTACCTCTTGGTGAGTTGTTGGCAAGTGTTGGCAGATAAGTTGATGTCTTCCATGCAAACTACCGGCAACCATTTCTAAAGCAAGTGTAAGGAGATTTTCGGTGCAGTGCAGCATATCTCTTTGCGACCAGTTTCATACTAGTAGCTGCCTGCAACATCCAGCAGCCACTCACAGCTGGTTGGGGAATACACATTTTTATCTTTGCAACTGGTGTTTGCCAGATGATTGCCAACTGGTCTGTAGCCTGTGTGTCTGTGGCCTAAAATCACCATGTTAACATAGTGATATGTTATACTGCTGGTATATTTACAATGTTCTCGTCTTTTTAGAATTAGTTCCAATTAACTGTAAATGCAAGTCTGTTTTGTAGTTGTTTAGTTGTGGAAAAATATAAATTTTATCTGATGATAGAGAATATGTTGGTACATGCTCAAAGTGTTTATTCATCCTGGGTGGAGGTGGGGGTGCAGCGGGGCATGAATATGTGTGCCAAATGTCAAGACAATCCATCCAGGACTTGCTGAGATACATATTTTAGTTTGGACCAAAGTGGTAGACTAATTGACCATCAGACTGACATTTCCATCCTAGGAGTCATGCTGCTATCGTGGCCAAAAGTGTATGCAGTAATTTTACATTCAAGTCATGGTACGTCTGAGTAATGGCTTATATGCCAACCTTTATAACAACTCGACAGTCTGCACTGAAGTCTTGAACCTTGTACTCCAGAATGACTTAAGCCTCCAAAACTGTAGACACATTACACAATTTAACAGCGAGTGTGCTCCTGACAGCCAGACAGTGATATGATATAGTGGGATTAGAGAGAAGTGTGTGTTGAGCTAACTTCTCCACAGCAAAGGAGCGGTTCTTTTAGCTGGAGTGCAGAGCAGCAGAATAGCTTCAGTAAACACTGAAAAAAGACTAGAGGAAAGTGCAGCTTTATGGACTCTCCTTGTTTTGAATTCACAGTGAATTTAAATTCTGTTTAAAAAAGCAGTAAATCAGGTGCTAATGTCACCATGCTTACATACTATTTTGGCTCTGGAAACACTGGAGCTGGTTAGATAATGAAACCAGGTGTATAATTTTTAGCCTGACCAGGATGTAGCTGCTGGCAGGTGTTAATTTCCCACACTTTGGGTTCACCATGTTCACTGATTTATTACAACAAAACATTTTAACACATTGTTTTTTTTGTTTTTTTTTTACTCTGTGAGTGAAGAACCTGAGATTGGAAGTGGGGTAAGAGAGCAAAATCTGTTTGCCCAGGGCTTCCTCTCTCTCTCACACACTGTCTTTCTTTCTCTTGCAGTCGCTTTTGCTCTTTGTCTCAGGTTCCACATTCCCTCGAGGGGACATTGATTTGCTGGAGGCAAAGCAAGCTCCCTTCTGTTCACACACAACACACGCGCACACACACATACATACACGCATTTGTGTTTCCATCACTTCAGAGGACATTACACCAACTTACATTCGAGACTTATCCTAACACTAACCGAAGCTGTAACTTACCTAGGCCTCCATTACTCTAAACCTAACTTAATCTAAAATCAAGGCTTCATAATAAAACTGAATTTCCATTTTGACTTCCGTTTTTGTCCCCTGTAGCCGTGGCCGGTCCCCAGAATATGACTGTGTAAACAGATTTATGTCCCCACAGTATGAGTAACACAGGATCATGCACATACACACCTGTCAGTCAGTCAGGCTGTCCAGAGAGAGTATCAGCTGCAGGATAGTGCTGGCTGTCTGACAGGCTGCACAGAACATCTGCTGCATGCACACAAACACACACATACACACACAGACAGACGTGCAGGCACAGCTCCGACCCCTTTGATGTATGGCAGTTGAATGATTTTGATGGCAGGTATTTAATTGTCTGTGTTTATGACTTTGTAAACATTAATATCACAGTAACAAAGCTATGGCAGTAAACAACCATGTGCTCAAACTCTATTTCCATTCTTTGTAGTTGCATAGGTGTTTAGAGAGAAAGTGACAGACAAAAGGGGGGCTGACATATCAGTCAGTGTCACAAGAATATGGAAAAATCTAAAGTGAAGTGGAGTCACAGTATCCCATATCATCCTATATTTATACCTTGCGCAGCAGCTGCTGGATCAGTTTTCACAAATATAGAATATGATATTTATGGTTGTTTTTAGTCATTGGTGAGAATGAGGGAGAGTACAATATAAAGTTTAGAGATGCAGCTTTAGATAGATAGATTTCTAGCTCTGAAATAGTGGTTAATTTCGTTATCGATTCATCTAATAACCATTTAAATGTTCTTTAACTCTAATGTGTGCAAATTGTGAAAAGAGCCCAGAGTAACGTTTTCAGTTTCATTTGTCACACCAAATAACAATTCCAAACAAACAAAATAACTTCACTGTCATAGAAAATCAAGAAAAGCTGAAAAATCCTCCACATTTCCAAAGCTAAAACCTGCAAATGGCTTGCAATATTTTTGACTAATTGATTAATACCCAGTTGCCTCAGCTCTAGACATTCCAACTGAATGACTTTGTCCTTGCTTTGCAGTACACCAGAAGACCCTCCTTGGAATATAATAGGTTTGGGTCAGATATGTCCCTGGAGTGAGCAGTGTGATATTGTCTCTTATGAACTTCTAACATGTTTACATTTGACTTGAAATGATAAAAAAAAAAGACACTGTTTTGTCTGTAGCAGCGCTGCCATCAAAGCATGACAATAGCAAATGTCCCTCAGAGACTTTTGGTTCCATTTGTGATGCATCTTTACTGTCTGTTTTCTTTTAAGACATTAGCTCCTGCTGTCTCCTATACAAAAAGATGCAGAGGAAATTAAATTTTGACAGTTGGGATAAAGCTTGCCTGTTGCTATGGTAATGGCAGCCTGCCTGTTGAATGTTCCCCTGCCATTCTTCTCTTCATTTTCCCCTTTTCTGTTTTCATTGCCGTTGATTGCTATGCAGAAGACGGGTGTTCTGAGGAGAGGACACGCAAACACAGAGGTGTCCTTATCTGTCAGTATGCAGCGGACAATCATAAAAGTCTCGATTCCCATATCTCCACTTCTGACTTGAAGATTAATGTGTAGGTATTACAGTCACATGCTCTTGCATTGGCATAATGAGGCACATTAGAAAAATGTCAACATTCGTGTGCAGGCCCCAATTCGCCTTGGTGACCCTTATTTGTATTTAGAGGTTAAAAATCTTTTTCCTGTGGTTGAATATGTTGAGAAAGGAGCTTGCTGGGTCTTCTCATGAACTGAATGCTGTATAAATGGTAACAATGAGATGGAGGTAGGAAAGACAGCCTACTCATAGCTGTCTTGCTTTAGCCAGCTGGGTATTAAGATACTGCTGAGCAGCAAGAACAAGTGTAGAGAAAGTGTCTTGTAATTCAGAAAAACCCTCCTCTCACATTTGTGTTGGTATGTTACATAGTGATATACTCTCAGTTGGCCCTGTAGTCTCAAACGGAGACCTATAATCTGCAATTTTATAGAATTTTCTCGCATATGCACATAAACAGGGAGGAACAAATTTGTTTAATGTTAATATGATTCGTAAAGTATATCAGCCATGTTGTAATCAAATCCCTCCAGACTTAATGTAGTCTGCAACAGTAGCACACACATCTCCTTCTATGGTAAGTCATATACTCACAAACATTTAAGCGCGTGCACATTTATAAAAATAGACAAGCATAAAGAATCCAGCTGAGCCTTAGGAGGGGAGCCGAGGACAGATGAAATGCGCTGCAACATGATTTTCAGACACACAGAGACACACAGCATATAGTGGGAGTTGAAGGGAACACAAAGTAGACCCCCCACCCTCTTTTTTTCAGTTGCTGGTGTATAATGATGCAGAATTTGTTAATCCAACAAGCAGTGACAAGACTTGGTCTTTTATCTTGTTTTAATCTGTGGCTTTTCAGTGGAGAAGCTTTGGCTACATGCCTTGACAGCTTTAATTTTTAAAACTCTAAACCTGTTAAAAATGTTATAGTGTGCGTCTGTTGGCATGCATATTTCTTTTGTCAATTGTTGTTTAGCTTCTAATTCACATTACCCTATTGGGTTTATTAAATGTTCAGCATGAGGAGACTAATTAGTGTTGGCTTTCATTTTTATCCCAATTGCTTTGAGCAGGAACTTGTTGTCCTGATTTGTAACGCAAAGAAAAACAGTAGATTGGCAATAAATAAGACATCCCTATGCTTCCAATAACCTTTCTCTTAATCAAGTAGTCTGTTCCAAAAATAAAAGGGAGTGTTGAAGTGGTGTTCACTGTAAATCTTATGGCAACAGATTGTAAGACACATGGCATTAGTGCCACCATTTCCAGCATTTAAAGATTTTTTTGAATAATAAATATAGCAATGCACTTTTGTCTTTGGCTCTCTTTATTTTGTCTCAGTTTGTTGCAGACCACAGTGTAGTATATGCAAATGTTGGATATATTTTTGTTACAACAGGGTGAGATTAGAGCATGGTTCTCAGAAGATATTTGCCACCCTGTTTTGTTGCTTTTAAAAACACATTCCTTCTACTATTGTCAACAATAAAAATGTTTTGTGAATACTGAATATTTCCCATGAGAATTTGTTACTGATGTATTTGTTCTTCTTCGTGTTTGGGCTTTGTAGCTATCTGTTGCACCTTGCTTAAACATTGGTAAAAACTAGAGTATGGAAGAGGAGGCCTCTTTACACGAGGTATTAGTGAATATTTTAGTCAAAGGGTTATACTTCAGTGAATGGAGAGAGGTTATAATACATCTGTGCAGTCCTGTGAAAAACGTACTGCTTCCATGGGAATTAAGAGGGGAAGATGCACTTGTTAATTGATCATTGAGCATTGAGCATTCAGGTGTGTGTTAACACAATGCTAAGATCTTCCCAGGATTGGACATCACAACAAATTCAAGGTCAGACCGTGCAATGTTGAGAGAAACTGCAAACAAGCCAAGAGCTACATCTTAGACTCTACAGGCCTCCATTAGTACGTTAAATGTTGAAGTTCATGAGTGTACAATTAGAAAAACACTGAACAAGTATGACATGGAAGGGTTGCCATGAGAAAGTCTCTTCTCTCTAAAAGTGTGTGTCTTTTGTCCTGTAGTGTGTCTTTTGTCCTGTCTTCCTCCCCTCACCCCCAACCGGTCAAGGCAGATGGCTGCCCCTCCCTGAGCCTGGTTCTGCTGGAGGTTTCATCCTGTTAAAAGGGAGTTTTTCCTTCCCACTGTCGCCAAGTGCTTGCTCACAGGGGATTGTCTGATTGTTGGGGTTTTTCTGTATTATTGTAGGGTCTTTACCTTACAATATAAAGCGCCTTGAGGCGACTGTTATTGGGATTTTGGCGCTATATAAATAAAATTGAATTGAAAATTCAATTGAAAAGAACAGTGCAGCACAGCTTAGGTTTGCAAATTTGCATTTGAACCAACCAACAGACTTCTGGAAAATTTCCTTTGGACAGATGAGAGCAAAGTGAGGATGTGTGGACATAATGCACAGCACCATGTTTGGAGAAAACCAAACACAGCATATTAGCACAAACACCTCAAACCAACTGTCAAGCACAGTGGTGGAGAGGTGATGATTTGAGTTTGTTTTGAAGACACAGGACTTGGGCACCTTGCAGTCATTGAGTGGACCATGAACTCCTCTGTATACCAAAGTATTCTAGAGTCAAATGTGAGGCCATCTGTCTGACAACTGAAGCTTGGCCCAAATTGGGTCATGCAACAGGACAATGATCTAAGCATGGCAGTAAATCTGCAACTGAATTGCTGAGAAAAACAAAAAAAGAATCAAAATGTTGCAATGGCCCAGTCAAAGTCCAGACCTCAACCCGATTGAAATGTTTTGGCAGGAAGGAAAGAGCCGTGCAAAAAGGAATGAACTGAAGCAACATTGTAAAGAAGTGTGGGCCAAAATTCTTCCACAATGATATGAGGGACTGATAAAGTCATACACAAAACCATTACTTTATTATTACGTTATTGCTGCTGAAGGTGGCTTTACAAGCTATTGAATCATGGGGGGTACTGAGATTTTTAAAGGACTGCAGAGGGTCCTACGAAAACTTTCTTTCTCACAATACCAAGTGTTTTTTCTTTAGCTTAATAGCCCTGCGACAGACTGGCGATCTGTCCAGGGTGTACCCTGCCTCTCGCCCTATGGCAGCTGGGATAGGCTCCAGCCCCCCCGCGACCCTGAATTGGATAAGCGGAAGAGAATGGATGGATGGATGGATTAATACCTAGCAAGTTGAGATTATCCTAGCTTATTATATATTGTATTTATCCTAGCTTAGCTAGGCTAAAAAAAAAAGTGGTAGCTAGGTGTGGTGCAGAAATGTGAAAAAAAGGTTCAGTGGGAGTTAAGTGTTGTAACTATGTCAAGCAACAGTTGGATGTAATGACTGTGCGCACTCTCTCATGGTTTGGCACCATTTAATGTTTTATCCAAGTATTCAACTATTTGGTTTTTCATTAGCCTTCCAGCTTTTGTCTTCTAGCTTCTAACCCTCTGAGAGAGATTTTTTTTATATTTAATAAAGCAGAGATAACAAAACTGTAAACTTAAGTATATGGTTATTTTGCCAGACAGTGTTGCAGTTACACAGTGAAATCAGACACAAACACAATGTCGATCACTATGGAAGCTCTAGAGCCTGAAAAAGGTATACAGTCCTGGTACCATATTAGGTAAACTGGAGATGCTACACACAAGTGCTGGGCAGATAAGTGGTTGTGTCTCCAAAATACAGTTACAGCATGGAGCTCTTGATAAAACAGCAGATATTGTGTGTTAATTAGTGATGTCCTCACCGTTTTCTCAGCATGGGTATATTGTGCTTCAAACAAACAGATCTAATACTTGCGTAAGTCTGCACAAAATTACACATATAGTACAAAATCAAAGCCAAATTGTAGCTTTCTGTGTGCATAATATCTTATTAGGCACCTCATAGTTTTATTTCAGTACTGCCATGGAAACAGCTTTTAAAGAAACGAGGATGAAGGCCATATGTGCCTTTTAATGTCCTTGATTGGAGATAATTATCTGTGGTACCTTTCTACATTTTTTATTTAATCAGGATCAGATCTTTGCAGGTGATTATAGACCAAGAAATAAGTTTATGTCGAAAATCTTGAAAGCATTAAGCCTAAAGATGAAGGATTGATGAGGGGATGCTGGTAAACATTTATTTAGAAATGATGTCAACGAGAATATCAAGTGTGGCCAGTCAACATGAATCTGATCTAAGTGCAGAGATTGTTGCAATAAACATGCATGCACCATAATTGTCATTTAAATCTTTCCTTTGCTATGAGTCAGTATGGAAACTTGTTCTTAGGTGCTATTACTTTGTCATTTTGATGACAACAATGCCACTGCAAAATCACAACAAATCAAAACTGTGACTCATCTTAAACGATATATGGTTTTCTAAAAGGAAAGTGGGCAGTTTGACAATGACAAGAAGAAATTAGATGAAAAGGAGAGACAACATTTACATTTATTGTGATGTTTTTACCCCCATCACAAAATATCACCTGTGTTTGTCTCAAACAACATATTTTTACATTTTACAGCATATGTCTGTTCCTCCATGTTCTGTCTTCTTATTAATATGAGCTTTATTGTGCACTTATTAAATTTCTGGTCAAAATCTTACCTGAAATTTGATACTTTTGGTTTCTTATGACTGCAGGATCAGCAGAAGTATATTCAGGTGGTGAAGTCACAACATGGTTATAAGGTCATTGAAATTCTGGTCCTTTATTATCAGGAATTTAGAATAAATAATGCAAAATTATCATGTCCTTAAGTAATGAACAGACTGGATAAACATTAATGTGTCCTCTAAATAAAAATTCTCTTTGGTTGCAGAATTAGCATTTTAAACATGGATTTGTTGGCTGGAGTTTATATTTAAAAAAAAAAAAAAAAAAAATCAGGCTTAGTCAACCAGTGGTTGCTTTTGTGATCAGCTGTCACCTGTGGCACTCAGGCATTTTTATTCAGTTCTCACTAAAAATTGCAAACTGACAGAGTTGCTTTAAAACATGTGAATCATAGAAGAAATCCCTTAGTGCTTGCATAACAATATCAACTCAAGAGAGAGAAATGTCTCAGATTCCCTTGGGCAATAAGTTTTGGTAGTGGACTCACAGCAGGGTTTTTGTGCTAAAAATTGAAACTGTTCCACTTTAATGGAATATTGCTTCGAGGCTTTAATACAGGGTAAAATTTGGCAACTCGGCATGGCAATATTCTCGGAAAATGGAAAATATAATGTGACACACGGGACCGATATTAAATAGATCTCTACGAGCAACAATAAGTTGTGATAGTAATTAGTGCAAGTATGTTCTGATAACTCCCTAAAGGTTTTCCCTCACCCACCCACGAAGAGCTAATATGGTGGTTCCCATCCTTTTATGGATTAACCTCGCAGATGCCAAGGAAGTGGTGAGTGGGCAGTGGCAGACAGCAATAGATCGAGGTCAGAGAAGTCAGGGAGAGTGAAACAAGCAAGAGTAAAGCAAAAGCACAGATTTCTTGCAAAGCACACATTCAGAGTGCAGAGTGCAAAGGGAAGCAGAAAGGACAGTTGGGTTAATCAGAAAGTTACCCCTGCCTTATTACATTAGTTTTATACTCTCCCCCTTTCTGCATCTGAAGAGTTCAATTCACCATTAGATTCACTGCCTGGAGCTTGGCTTGCGCTCACTCTTTAGTCACAGATGCACTTTATGTCGGAGATGAGTTTAATGGTAGCATTAAACATCCCTAGCCTCAGGTGCTGAATGCAGATGAGTACACAGTGTCTGTCAGGTGGAAAGGAGTGACAAATGATGGTGATCATTCTTTTTTAGCTGTGGTGTACAGTTGTACTTCACATGTGCAAGCATACAAGCACACATGATGCACAGATGGCTGCAGTACACACACACACACACACACACACACACACACGCAGCCATAGACACTCATATATATTGGATTGTCCCCATAAACACGTTCCTTGTTGTCAGTAAAAATTTAATGAGGGAAAAGTTGGCAGTGGGGACTGACTGCCTTTCTCGCCGTATCTCAGTGTTGAAGTGTCCTTTACTATTATTATTCCTGAGACAATGCCGTCTCTATATATTGCTGATTGACAAGGGTACAGCCCACCGCTTCCCACTGCTGCTAAAGATGATGTACTTGAATCCCACGTGATTTATTTGACCAGCAGTCATTATTCGTCACTTGACACACAAACTGAACACCGTGTAAACTGAGACATCTAAATCTTCATATACATGCGTCTCATGTCTCTCCTTGCCTATTTGTGTGTATTGTTTGCTGCATGTGTGGATGTGCATACACGTGTGTGTGCAGGTATGTACAAGTGCTTGCAGTCAACAAACCAGTAATAAAACTCTGTGTCGGTGGTAAAATAAGGAAAGTCGTAAAAACGCAGATAATTGGCTTTTTTCAGGTTGGTGAAATGGATCACTTCTAACGCTGCTGTTGTGAAATGGCTTCTGAGAGGAGAGGGGAGAGTCAGAAGGATGGACAGGAGTGAGTAAGTGAGAGGGAAAAAAAACAAAACAAAGGAAAACAGAAAACAGGAAAAGAGAGGAGGTGAGCAGGGAAAAGGATACGGTTTAAAAAGGAATGAAAGTGAGGAGAGAATGGAGGAGAAATGACATAACAGAAGGCACAAAGAAAACAAGAGCATAATGCAAAGGACGGGGACATTTTTCATTCTCTTCCACTGTTTACTTTTTTCTTCTCCTCTGTGTAATTACTCCGAAAAGACAGTAGAGAGAAAATCTCTTTGAAAACATTCAATTGCACTTTAATCCATATATTTATTTGTAATCATCTTCCCATTTACACGCCCTATGTGAAGATGCAGTACCAATGTCTACCACTAGCTGGTGTAATACTACATCTTTATCAATTCAAATTAGGACTTGGTCCACTTGGGTAATCTTCTAATTGACTACTATCACACGGTCCCATTCTCTGCACTCACATATGTATAAGCTGTTCAGAGGGACAGTGTGTGTGTGTGTGTGTGTGTGTGTGTGTGTGTGAAAGAGAGAGAGAGTTATAAAAAAGGGAAATAGAGTGAGAGTGTCGGGCTATCAGCTCATGACAGTGAAAAGACAGATGACCCTGAGTAGAGGAACGGCCTCCCTGCCTGTGTAACATCTATCATCACTGAACAGACTTGTCTTCAACTGTGCTTTGTGCTTGCTTGTGTGTGTGTGTGTGTGTGCAGTAATTACCTGCAGGTGAGACTCATGCTTAGCTGGAAATGACTTTGTCTAGCCTATAACTGCAGTCAAAAATATGCATTCTGACATGCTTACTCATGTGCATACACACATACCGTATTATGCAAGTCTTGAACCACCCCTCATTTCTTTATATTTTGCTAGAAAAATGAGAAATAGGTGCAAAAATACATGGACATACAGTATATAAGGCAAAAACAGAGTTAGCACAATTCTAATGAGCTTGAAAGTCAATATTTGGTATGACCAACTTTATTCTTCAACACAGCCTTAACACTGTTCGGCAGCTTTCTTGTCATTTCTTTAAGTAGTCTTAATAGTTCTTCAGGCTTCTTGAAGGACATTCAAAGCTCTTCTTTGGATGTTGGCTGCCTTTTGTTCTGTTTTCTGTCAAGATGATCCCACACTGCTTCAATAATGTTGAGGTTTGCGCTCTGGTTGAGGCCAATCCATGACTGATAGAGTTCCGTTGTGTGTTTTTCTATCCAGGTATGCTTTTACTGCATTGGCATTGGGTTTGCAATCATTGTCATGCTGAAAAGTGAAGCTGTTCCCAATCAGATGCTTTCTAGATGGCTTTACTTGGTGGGTCAAAATTTGATGGTGATTTTCTGTGTTCCATCAGTTTTGACGAGATCTCCAACACCACTGGCTGAAATTCAGCTCCAAACCATGACAGAGCCTCCAGCGTGTTTCACAGATGGCTGTAGACACTCACTGTTTCACCTCTCTCCTGACCTCTTCTGTATACATTGACTACAATTTGAACCAAAAATTTAAAAGTTGGATTCATCACTCCATAAGACCTGTTGTCACTGATTTTCACTCCAGTTCTTGTGTAATTTGGTATACCTCAGCCTTTTCTCTCTGTTTCCCTTCCTTAAGAATGGCTTCTTGACAGCCACCCTTCCACAGAGACCATTTCTGATGAGGCTTCAGAGAACAGTAGATGGATCAGAAGGGCCAGATGCATCTCTTAGATGGGCTTGCCGCTTCTTCTTTTGTCCTCCACTTGTCCAGTTTCCTCAGATATTTTAAGGACACACTGCACACCATGCTACTAAGATATGCAGAGTTTTTGGCTAATAATTCTTTGGGAATCACCTTGTTAGTGCAAAAATACTACTATAGGCCTGTCAAACTGTGTTAGCGTTGGCATTTTTCACAAATTCAGCTAAAGAAATGGGAAGAAATAATGTGTTTTTGTGACAGGCAATGATAATGGTTCATCCCTTAAGTTAGGTGCCTTTTTAATTTTTATACAAACAAAGGTACAAGGGCTGCACTGAAAATGAGTGGAAAAAGCAGCCAATGTCCAAGGAAAAACTTTGAATGACCTTCAAAATGCCTAGAGAGCTAATGCACAAGACCACTTAAAAAAATTAAAATGAAAAAAGGAAAATGTAAACAAATGAGGGGTGACTCAAGACTTTTGCATAGTACTTTACTGTTTAATGTTTCCATCACTTCAGAGGACATTGTATTGATTTACATTGATTTTCTACAGATTTAACCTAACCCTATCAACTGTTTGCTTCACACTAAACACTAGTGTTTCTTCAACCTGAAATTTAATGATTTACATTAAGGGTATATTTCTTTTGTCCCCGAAAGGGAGATGAGTCCCCATCATGTGACTGTAAGCTGATATACAACATAAGTGATGTAAGTCCACATACACAAGCAGCTTGACAGTCCTTGCCAGTGTATCTGTTATTGAAACAAGCCCTTGGGTCTAAGTCTTGATTATTATTCTGCTGGAATTCTTGAAGGGAGATTTGATGAAGGTGCTAACATCTGTGCTAACAAATGCCTAACAAATGCATTTACTAACCTTTTTGCAGATAAAGTGTTAATGTTTGTATAATTCCTGATATCTACTAGTGATACCAAAAGCTTTCCTGAGGTATATACAGTTGTGCTCATAAGTTTACATACCCTGGCAGAATTTGGGATTTTTTTGGGCCATTTTTCAGACAATATGAATGATAATACAAAAACTTTTCTTTCACTCATGATTAGTGGTTGGGTGAAACCATTTATTATCAAACAATTGTGTTTGCCCTTTTTAAATCATAATGACAACAGAAACTATCCAAATGACCCTGATCAAAAGTTTACATACCCTGGAAGTTTTGGCATGATAACATACACACAAGTTGACACACACAGGTTTAAATGACTACTAAAGGTACCCATCCTTACATGTGATCTGTTTGCTTGTAATTAGTGTGTGTGTATAAAAAGTCAGTGAGTTTCTGGGCTCCAGACAGACCGCTGCATGTTTCATTCAGTGCTGCACTGACGTTGTTGGATTCTGAACCATGGGGAAAGCAAAGGAATTATCAAAGGATCTGCGGGAGAAGATAATTGAACTTTATAAAACAGGAAAAGGATATAAAAAGATATCCAGGGGATTGAGAATGCCAATCAGCAGTGTTCAAACTCTAATTAAGAAGTGGAAAATGAGGGATTCTGTTGAAACCAGGCCACGGTCAGGTAGGC
>VUQS01046289.1:0-17231 GCA_015108495.1 Heterochromis multidens
CTGAAATACACAAGGCCTTCATTGAAATAGACGTCGTCTGGAGGGGAGCACATGTTGCTCTAAAACCTTTATATACCTTTCAGCATTGATAGTTCCTTCCAAAACATGCAAGCTGCCCATACCGTATGCACTTATGCACCCCCATACCATCAGAGATGCTGGCTTTAGAACTGAACGCTGATAACACGCTGGAAGGTCACTCTCCTCTTTAGCCCGGAGGACGCGGCGTCCGTGATTACCAACAAGAATGTCAAATTTGGACTCGTCTGACCATAGAACACTTTCCCACTTTGAAACAGTCCATTTCAAATGAGTCTTGGCCCACAGGACACGTCGGCACTTCTGGACCATGTTCAAATATGGCTTCTTTTTTTTTTCCTAATCATCTTACAGACCTGATATCAATTAACTTAATTAGTTGCTAGATGTTCTCCCAGCTGAATCTTTTTGGACTTTCTTGCTTTTTCAGCCATTTGTTGTGGCCGTGCCAACTTTTTTGGGACCTGTAGCAGGCATCAAATTTGAAATGAGCTCATTTAGTGGATGAAGGTGTACAATTTCCCAGTTTCAACATTTGTCATGTTATCTATGTTCTGTTGTGAATAACATGTGATTTGGAAGTCCTTTGGTTTTCATTTTGTTCAAATTTCAAGAACATCCCAACTTTTCCGGAATTCAGGTTGTAGGTTTAATCTATTTGTTGTAAGGACCCTGTACTCACCAAATTAATTTTGTCAGACTTTATTTTGAGCTTCAGTTAACTGATTAGCGATCTGGTTGCAGCTTTACCATTTTGGTTCACTCTAACAGCTCTCATCGCATATTTTTCTGCCACTGCAGACTCCTTTCTTTTATTCTTAGACAAATTAAGCTCTAAAAAGCCACTTTACACTAACTGCTCAGCAGCAAATGGCAAACAGAGTTCTGTGACTATCTGGTGAAAATAGTGGAGCATTTAGTAGCTAAGCAGGCAGATATTTCCTTCAGGAGTCGGAGGAGACCAAAGCCAGGGCTAAAAGACAGTGAATATCAGACTTTATCAAGACTTTAGCAAGTGGCCAGAAATATTCCTCATATCAACTTAAAAGGTAATATGTTGTATTTACAACTTGAATCTGCTTGCCTGAGTGATTAAAAAAATGTAATCAGTTTAAATTGCTGTTTAATTTTTTCATAATCATAGAAATAATTGATCATATGTGCATAAAGAATATGACTCTAACTCCTCAATGTCCACAGCGGATACTCTTCACTCACATACTCTTGCTGACGGGCAGCATCCATCATCAGCATCACCAGGGGTTCCTCACCTTCGCTGTAACCGTAGAGCCAGTGAGGCCAGCATAGCCAGCCAGGTGTCAGGCTTAGCTGACTCTTACACCGCCTCCAACATTGCCACAAGTAAGGTGACCTCTTACCTTGCGTGTCTGACCTACGTTTTGGTCTAGAAGCTGACAGTTTACATGTTGACATTTCCTCCCTCCAAACATCCTCTTAGCAAACAAATGTGAAGTCAGCCACACTAAAAGGCCCAGTCTGCTGTCACAGCTGCATCTACCCTACCATAGATTTGCCTCTCGGAGCACACCGCCTCAGTTGCGCAAGAAAATTCAGCAGGTTTTTCCGAGACCCAACGGTGTGGAGTCTGAGCAGAGCTCGGACATTAGCTCTGACATGACTTCTGACATGACCTCTGACCCCACCGATGTCACATCTGACATCACTGACATCAGCTCGGCACCCCCGTCGCCCGGGGTGCTGAAGAACATAGAGAAAGGTACCCTGGGAGCTGTACTAAGAGGACCTCAGGGAAGGATGCTACAATCTGTATTCATTCCCTGTGTTCTTTCCTTCCTCCTCTGGCCTCTTCCTCTCTCTCAGATAGTACTCCCAAGTAGTCCCAGTAATTACATTGGAGGTCCATAATCCTTCTTGTGAGACTTCTGACCTTAGTTTCTTGAGAACCACTGTTTTCTTTGCCTTTACAACGGTGATTCCCAACCAGAAAATGGAAATCTCAACAAAAAATTAACAAAGATATATTGATGCATTTGCATTAAGGTGGACCCTGTTATGTTTCCCTTATTTTCTGACATAGTGGATTTTATTATTAAACATGGCCAAATTTTTAAATAATGAGGTCAGTGTATGTGCAAGTGATCCCTTTGAGCCTAAAGCTCAGACTGCTCTAAATGCTCAATTTTAGACTTTTTTCTTGCTCTTAGGTGGTATATAACATCACTGAAAGCAGATATCCCTAATGTGGTCATCTCAGGCACTCAGAAGCCCCACCCACGTGTTGATCAAACCTTCTGCTTGTGAGAGGCAGCCAGTCACAAGAATGTCTGTCTTAAACAGAGCGTGAAGGAAGCTAAAACAGCTTGTTTCAGACAGAGACTGCATCAAAGCCCACTATAAGTAAATTTAGATGATTTAGAAATATGAATCATGGAAGGGCACACTAGTAGAGTCCAAGAATAAATATAAGGAGCTAGAAAGGAGCGTAATAGGTCCCCTTTATGTAGGAAAATAGAACTCCCAAATAGTAGTAAAATTGATGTGATACTAATCTTAATTTCTAAGACCATTTACTAAATTCATCATATCAAATAAACTGCTGTACCCAAGTCAAAAATTGCAATTTAGGGGAGATGTAAACTAATGTTAAGTTAAACATATTGAATAAACAGTTCATAGATGAAACAGTGGAAAGATAAAAGTTGTGGATAAACAGTTACAATTAAACCTATTTACTCTTGCAACACAAAGAGTGGATGAATGGCTTCACCACAATTTATTACATATATTTAAGAGTTTAGAATAGCATTCCTTGGAACCATGTTTGGAACACAGTGTGGTGTAGATGCAGGGATACATCAGTCAAAAAGGTTGGGAACCACTCCATTACAAGACAAAAAAAAAAAGAGTCTGTGTGCACTTCAAACCTTTCTACTACTCACCACTGTCCGTTTTTATTTATATTTCTAACTGTAGTGCCTCTTAGACAAACCTTCACTGAAAAACACCATAAACTAAGATCAGCACAGTGGATGCTCTGACTGTCTGTTTTTTCCCCTCGCTCATGTAGTTGCCTCTCGGTGGTGGGGCAGTAAGAGGATGGACTACGCTCTGTATTGTCCCGATGCCCTGACAGCGTTTCCAACGGTGGCTCTGCCTCATCTTTTCCATGCCTCCTACTGGGAATCTACGGATGTTGTCTCATTTATACTCAGACAGGTTCTCTTTAAATTGATTGTATTCCCTTTGATCAGACTGAAAGCTGTAATCATTTGTTTCAAGTTGTGTAGGGGTGACAATCTCAGTCTGTTCCACCTCTCAAGACTAAAATATTCCAACTGATGGATGGATTACTGTGACATATGGCACAGATGTTAATGTTTTCCAGAGGAATCATCCTGCTGACTTTGTGGAGTCTTCTGAATCTCATATAATATGATTAAAAAGGCTCTTTTGATTTGTATTCCTAAGAAATAGCTAAAAACAGTGTCCATCCACTTTGACACTGAGTATGAGTCTTCTGATTTTCCAGGAAGCCCAGCAGGTCTATATTATATTTTTTTAAAATTGAATTAGAATTTTTTTTTATTTGAATATTGAGCCCCATTCCTTTACAGAAAATTTGGGACAATAAGTTCAACAGGCTGTCTACATTTCTTTTTTATTATTTTTTCCATAAACATTACAGAGAGCAGACACTACATCATGTACATTCATGCACAGCATTTCCACTATTCTGGGTAATTTTTTTTTCATTTCATTTCTTGTTGCAGGTAATGAGACATGAGAATTCCAGTATTTTGGAGCTGGATGGTAAAGAAGTGTCTGAATTCACTCCTTCAAAACCTCGGGAAAAGTGGCTCCGAAAGAGGACTCACGTTAAAATTCGGGTAAGATGTCTTTATGGTGCATCTCCACCAGACAGAGGGAATGCAGAACTTCTTAAATGTAGATTTACCCGAAAGGCAGATTTACAAGGAAAATCCTGCAGAGATTCTAATGACCTAAACTGTGGAGAACGCAACATGGTTCCCTGAGAGACTCTTTATCAACACTAACTGCTAACATACAGGGGTTCTTTGTGGGAACCCGCTGACCCTGTGATCTGATTTACCATCACTAAGCACAAATTAAGTGGTTTCATATGAACCATGTTTGGCTCACATGAAACCAAATGGTTTTAAGTGATAGTAATAACCACAAGATTAAAACAACCATATCACAAAGCAACACATAATATCACTAGTAAAGCTTTAAACACAATAAGCAATTTTTGCATTATCTCTGACTGATAATGAGCTATAGCATCTTCTTAGGTGAATAATGTGGAGATTAAAAAGTGAATTTGACTTTAATCTGAAAGTGAGATATGTGAAGTGATAGAACTTTTCAGCTCTGAGTAGTCACAGATTTCATCAAGTATTGTACAGAGCCAGTGGTGGACAGTAACTTAAATACATTTACTTAAGGACCGTATACAAAGAGTAATTCTTATTTAGTTTAGTTGAAGCTGCTGTATTTCCCAGTAATATGACTAATGTGGCTGTATGGGTCATGCTACTGTAAGTATGCAGCCTCCATCTCTGTTTTAGAGCTCTGGAGAATTGATATGTCACACATACTGGGGCCATCCATTCATCCATCCATCCATCCATTTTCTTCCACTTGTCCAATTAAGGGTCACGGGGGTTGGAGCCTATCCCAACTACTGAGAGGCAGGAAACACCCATGACATCTGTCAACACGGAGAGACTGACAACCATTCGTACTCACACCTTAGAATTAAACTAACCCCAATAACAAGCTAAGCATAAAACATTCTAAATGATGCCTTGGCGAATGTGTGAGGTCATCAAAGTTAAAGGTGGTCCAACTAAATATTAGAGTATGTGACTGCTTTCTTTCTGCCAGGCTGTGTATAGGCTATTGTTAAAGGTTAAGCAAGTGTTTTTTCTAGTTTGCATACTTCAGATGTCTATGAGTTGTTAGCATATCTACCAAGAAAATATTTCCTCTCTAAGCTCCTCACAATTTTAAAAAAATTACTAAGACATCTAATACAACTGATATCTCACAAAATACACACAAAGCCAAACTTTTTTTTCTTGTTTGTCTCCCATAAATTCTCTCATCCTGCCTTCATCCTGGATCACCAGGAAAACAACTGGACCAAACTGAACAACATAGTGCAACATTTAATAGTTACAAACAGTCACTAAACATTCAAAAAATGTGAGTCAAAGGGGCCACTTTTGGTTTTGATACATTCATCAGATATCATATGTCTGAATTTTTATTTGTAATTAAGTATTTTCTAATTGTATTTTATTTAAGTTGAGGATTTCAGTTATTTATCCACTAAAAACATCCCCAAAAAGTTGACCAAGAAGATATAGTAGTCCCAAAGGTGCCTAAGAGGTGTTTCATAGTTTAGAAAAAAAAGCAGCCTGGATGAGCTTATCTCATTTTGGCAGCAAAAACAGTAAGAGGAGTCTCAAGAAAGACTTGAGAGAAGTGAAACTGATTTCCTGTTTTGGTTGCTTCTTCTCAGAATGTGACAGCTAATCACCGTGTGAATGATGCCGTGTTCACAGAGGACGGAGCGCAGGCACTGACGGGACGTTTCATGTATGGTCCTCTGGACATGGTCACACTAACTGGAGAAAAGGTAAAGATTGACATGGAACCAAAAAACAACAAAAACAAAAAAGAGATGCTTTGTATTCAAACCATGTTGTGGGTTTGTTTTTTTCTTTTTCTTGCAGATTGATATTCACATAATGACCCAGCCTCCCTCTGGAGAGTGGGTGTACTTTGACACAGAGCTCACTAACAACAGTGGACGTGTCTCTTATGTACTCCCTGAGAACAAAAGGCTGGGTATTGGGGTGTATCCTGTCAAAATGGTGGTCAGGTATGCTGAGTTGTTGTTATTTCACAAGAAGAGGTACATACTTGTATGTGTTCCTTCATATTTACCTGCTGTTGTTTCTCTAATAGGGGCGACCACACATTTGCAGACAGCTATCTTACTGTTGTACCACGAGCAACAGAGTTTGTTGTATTCAGCATTGACGGGTCATTTGCTGCCAGTGTATCTATAATGGGGAGTGACCCTAAGGTTCGAGCTGGGGCTGTGGATGTGGTGAGGTAAGGAGAATACCAGCATGCTTGCTAGGAGTACTACTCTGCAGTAATATATAGTATAAAACGCCTAGATAGTACCAGTCAAAGGTGTGGATGCTTCTATTCATTCAAGGTTAAAAAACAAAAACTGTCCTGCAAAGCCAAAACCAGATTGCTGCAGGATGTTGTGTTGGCAGCTTGTTCTCCATGATTCATGGAGAAATGCAATTACACATGCAGAAATGAGCTGTTCACCTTCTCTGCATCTCACACAGAACCACAAATCTCACATTTTGACCCATTAGCTAGAGTCCAGATTTGAGTCTGGACTAAAGTCCATCCCTTGTGTATGTTAGCCCAAATTCACAGGATATTATTCACGAGTGATAGGAAGAGGGTCTGGCAGGTTAGTGTGGATTAGTGCTGCACGCGATTAGTTCTTCCAGGACTAATTGCTGTGTGGAGCTTCGGTAAGCCAAGCCCAACCACTGCCTTCTAGGACTATAATAAGAGTGCAAAATTATTGTTAGAGCAAAAGGTGGCAGTTTTGAAGAATGAAAAACATATTTTGCTTTGACACATTTTTAATTCCATATGTGTTATTTCATAGTTTTGTTCTACACTATTGAGAGTAAATAGTACAAAAAATAATAAAATAAAAACCCCTGGAATTAGTATTTTTTCATTGGTGCTGTATCTTGGGAATATTTATGTGATGTAATGAAAGAATATGTTATTTTCTACACAACACATACAGAACAACACAGCATTTATCTTTAGCATATTAGTCAGCTAATCCAAATGTGACTCCTTCTCAGCTGCTTTTTATTCTTTATTGTTTGCAGGTATTGGCAGGACTTGGGGTATCTAATAGTGTATGTCACAGGTCGCCCTGACATGCAGAAGCAGCGTGTGGTAGCCTGGCTCTCCCAGCATAACTTTCCTCATGGCATCGTCTCATTCTGCGACGGCCTGGTGCATGACCCCCTCCGACACAAGGCCAACTTCCTCAAATCCCTCATCAACGAGGTAAGCAGGGCCGGGGAGAGTCTGGAACAGCAATACAACAAAATCCTTCCAGTGTCTAAAAGCCAAACTCTTTGTCTTTGATTAGGCCTACATGAGGATCTGTGCAGCCTATGGCTCCACCAAGGACATCTCAGTGTACACTTCTATTGGCCTGCCTCCATCTCATATCTACATAGTGGGAAGGCCCACGAAGAAAATGCAGCACCAGTGCCAGGTCTGCAATAAATCTTGATAGTAAAGGGATTGTGCTGAATTATAAAGTAGCCCACAGTGAAAGAAAAATAAGTACCTCAGAAAATACATTATCTGAGTAGGTATACGTTCCAGGGCTGTTTTCTATAGCCCATGAAAAGTTTCCATAATTAGTAGTGTGTTTAGGCTCTGTCAGCTGACTTTCTGTTTGTGCATAAAAACTGAGTAAACCAAATTTGGTTGACCCTTTATCTGTTCCAGTTCATCCTGGATGGCTATGCTTCCCACCTGTCTCAGTTGGAGTACAACCAAAGGTCTCGCCCTGCCAAGTCCACCAGTACCCGTATGGTCCTCCGCAAGGGCAGCTTTGCTCTCGGCGCAGCCGGAGGAGACTTCCTACGCAAACGCAACCACATCTTTCGCACCATCTCCTCTAAGCAGCCTGGAGGTTCGGGGTCTGGCTCGCCCAACCTGCCAGGCCGGACTGAGCGCACGCTCAGCCAGTGTGAAGTGGAGCGGGATAGAGGGGTCGCGGCAGCAGCGCAGAGGAGTATGAGTATAGCTGCGGGGTGCTGGGGCCGCAGCAGTAGCACCAAGGAGGGCAGTGGAGGGTTACATGGCCCCAAGTAAGGTTAAAAAACAAGCTTTGGTATAAAGGACCCTGTCTGAGCCACTATGATCTCTGGACTAAGATAGAAGAGAGAAAGGTGAAGAAAAGACAGGAGGACGTGGATGAAGGGTCTGTAGAAGGAATACACACAGGTTATAGCATGAACAACACATAATTAATAGAGATTAGGAAGGAGTGATAAGTAGGGATCTGTCCAGGAGGAGTGGACTAATCAGGCCAAGTGGGATCTCAAGAACAAAACAGTTCTGTAGCATGACTCTTTTACAATAATACTTTTATAGGATATACCACTATTTTAAAAAAAATGACAAGGAAGGATTAAATGAAAAATTGTAAGCCTTAAACTAATCTCGTCTAACGGGACCCCCTCCCTTCTCCTTTCTAAACAACACACTGTCCAAACATTCACACTCATGAGCTCAGGACAAACTGCAGAGCCAGATTCATCTTCAAACAGTCAACCATGGGTCTGAGGCCAAGTTCGTTTGGCAGCCGTGGCAAAGGGCCAGTGAATTTCACTTGAGTTTCTTTTCCACTGTTTTGGAACACAGCAGTGACTGGCAATAAGTATAGAAAACCCTCACGATGCGACAACAGAAAAGCAAATGTAACACAAAGTAAGGAGAGACCAAATGGAGGTCTTACTGTAAAGGATCAGTTCATCCAAACTGTACCAAAAGAAGATTATATTAGTAGCTATTTTAACTAGCTGCAGCATGTTAGCGTAAACAAAGTCCATCCAGTAGGTTGTTAGGTTTAATGGATGAAACCTAACAACCTACAAGACACTCTTGAAAAGTTGGCTTCCCGTTTCCTACCACCAGCCTGTCAGTTGTTGGCTTCAGCAAGCATAAAGGATCCTCTGATTCCTCAGTACTATTACTTATACCGTTTTACTCCATCCTATCTGTCCAGCAGATACTTTTTGGTTTTATATGTCCAGACGTATCTGAAAATTCAGATGATGGAAATTTAGGTGGAATTATTTTCTCTCACAAAAATGTGAAAAGATGTACCTGAACCAGACTCCAAACCAGAGTCTGTTAGAGTCCAAACTCTACTCATCTGTCTTGGACTGTATCAGATCCATTTGTCACTACCTCAGTGGAACATAATGAAACCAAGCATGCAGTATATCGTTGACTTTCATTTATCTTTGTGCAAAGGGTGGAAACAGATACATTTGTCTCAGACAAATAACCAGAATATTTCATTTTTAAGTTTTCCACAAGTCCTTTTGGGATAAAGTCCAACTACTTCCCTACTGTGGATTATAAATAAGGCTCATTCAACCACTACTCTAAGGATGGAAACATCAGCCTCTTGGCTGGCCCAAATTTTGATCAAGACTAAAATATTTCAACAACTAATAGATGTAAAACCAGGTGTTATCCAGTAACACAATTGACCTCTGACTTAGATCATCCCAGAGAATGGCTCCTGGTCCTAGGACTGTTTTTTTTTTTTTCTTGTGGCCCCTCATGAGGTTAACATTTCTAGTTTTGAGTGAATTATCACTAACTACTGAATATTGCTAAAGGTTAGGCACTGTTCAACTCTTTATGAATAAAAAACCCACCACTGTGATGCCATTTAACACAGCCTCATTTGTACTTTGTGTGTAATGCTAATTAGCAAAAATCACCACGCTAACAAGCTAAACTAGAATGGGAAACATGAAGCTTGCAGCATTGTTGCTGGACAAATGAAAGCATGATGACATTAGCATTTAGTTTAGTGTAATGCTGAATTTACAAGCAAACAATTTACCTTCACTGCATTGTGCTGGCAGAGTTTTAAAAATAAAGACATGAGTAAAGAAATATGTATTTTGGATGAACTGATCCTTTGCACAAGTAAGAGCTGGATTTGTGAAAAATACTGTATCACAGAGGAAAGTACTTGTTGTCTTAGTCACAGATCAGTCGTGTTCATGTTTCCTAAAACAAACTGCTAGCAGGTTGCCCCTTCAGTTTTCATTCCACCCTGTGTGAGACTGTAGTATTTTCTGTTTCAGTGTGGCCTCTGGGCCATCCAAGGCCTTAATACCACACACGACACTTACTAGAAGTGTCACTTATTAGAGGAAACGGAAGGCAGAAAAACAGGGCATGCAGCATTAAAGCAACAACTGAGACTCTGTACAGTCCACAGCAACTATCCCTTTATATAGATCCATCTGCTTGCAATACCTCTGATCCACCTGCTGGTGGTGTTCTGTTTCCCATACTTGCTGCTGCTGGGAGACACTTTTGTGGTGTTTCCTGAGTTTTAGCTCTTTTTGCTCATAGGATGTCATGCAGGATGGACCTGGAGCCTCTTTCATTTCAGACTGAACTGGAAGGGAGAGCTTTCACTCACAAAGATGTGTTTCAGTATTTGTACCAAATGGACTGAAGAATGAGCCGAAGTGATTCCGCTCGAATGTTGAAATGACTGAATTATCGGTGGTGAATGTGGAAGTGGGCAGATAATCCCCAGTGCTCTCTCTTTCACTTTGCAGTGCAAATATTATTTTGCTGCTTCAGTCTACTGAACTGCATATTTCCATATGCAGGTGTAGAAGAAGAAGAAGCCACCTCATATCTCTGATCCAAAATCCAAATGGACACATAACAGGCAGATTTTATGTGCTTTGGCCACTGTCACTCTTTAAAGGATAGGTAAGAAAAAAAAATCAGGTTTGATAAATAAAAAAGTCAGGTGCCCGTGTGAACACTGAAACAGATTCTAACTAGCCATGAAGAGATACCCTTCCTAATGTGCTTCCAGTTTAGGTGATAGTGGACAGAATCCACTATCCTTATTTTTGGCAAAAATGTGTACATATATTAACATCTCAACAACATCTCTGGACAAATTTCAGACAGCTTTCTGAGTGCTCTACTAAGGCCTGCACAGAACTGAATGACAAGGCTTTTTATTTTATACCTCAAAAAAATACCCACATTCAGTCAATAAGAGTTCCACAGCTGTAGGCAAAATTGAACAACCCTGGAGTGGAACAATTCTTGAGTGGATAATAGCTGTATATTATATGAACCTATACTACAAATTCACTAAAAGCCCAACTGCATCCACAGTAGTATTGGGCGGTCTCTCCAATGAGTCTTCTATTGTTGGGGACCTTCTCAAACTAGTGGTGGTTTGCTTTTTAATAACAGATATTTCCCCGTTCTGGTACAGGATCACCTGGGTGGAAAGACATGATACTTTTGGATTGTCTCAAGTAAGTGTACAAGACATGTAAATTGTAGAAGGCATTCAGGGTGAGGCCTCTTGGTATTTTGTCCTGTGGTGTGCATCAGGGCTGTATTCTTGGTCCTCTGTCCTTGTGTTTCTCCAACTAAAACAACTTTTTCTCTAGTGTTGTAGTTAGTTCTCTGGGACCTCATTTTTTACATATCTGTGCCACCATTAATAGATGCTGAAAATCAAATAATCATACAAGGGTCCAGAATTGTTATATTTCAATAAATCTATCTGTAGTGATTGATTGGAAGTACCTACCTATCACAATTGTACATTCAAACTCCTGACTCTGAATCCCCAAAAATGTAGTGTATGAGTGTCTGAAATTCTGTAAAGTGTTTCAGAATGCATCCAATGTTTTACAAGTTGACTGTAACCTCTGACTACAGGCCACAGACAACACTATGCATTCTGGTATGTTCAGTGACTTCTTCTTTTTTTCATGGTTTGGCACACTTACTATCCTGCTAAAGTCTCAACTATGCAACAGCAGGTTTACTCTCAAGTGCATGGATTACATAATCATTAATGTTTAATATTTTCAGTAGGATGGGGAAGGGGAAGCTCTGTTGGAAGGAAACATGGATATAGAGAAATCCAACCAACTTTTGGTAAAAAAATGAAAAAATCTGGTGTACGATTAATACAGTGTTTGTAGATGATTCTATAAATAAAGGGCCAAATACGTGATCTTTAAAATCGACCTTACTTCTTTCTCATATGATATAATAAAATTGTTTTAATATAGTTAGTTTTTTAAGTTATTTATTTTGATACACACTCTATATTAATTTGATGTGATCTGAGTCAAAGATGAAATTTAAAGCTTGGAAATCATTCACTTACTGTAATATTTTAACCCAAAATGTCAAAAAAAATTTTTATTATAGTAATAACAAGCAACATTTCAAATGTATTTTTTCATGTATTAGAAGTCTAAACAAAGGATACATGATTATACATATGGATCCTTTTTATAGACTACAAAGACTACAGACTACAACAGTTTCAGTGTTCAGATGAGCATCTGACTATTTCTGAAGCATGAAAAATTGTGAATCTGTCCTTTAAGCCTTTAGTGTAAGGATGTGTGGAGCAGCTTGTCAGCCTCATTTTACTATGCTGTTGTTTTATGCCCAGCTTCCACACTACACAAGAGTGCATCTGCGTCTTGAACCTACCACAAAAGCCAAAATCATTCTCTAATACTGTAGTTAATCAACTGTGTAACCTCATTATTCTTTTTTGCACTAGTTTACAGTAGAATATACTGTAGTTACCATCTCATGTTGCTACATTTGAACACCTCTGTAGTGCATGACATTTTTTTATTTATGTCAGGGTATACTATATGTGCAGGTATGCACATGTCTGTACATTTGGTCACTATATGAAAATAATGTAAGCATATGTGCCAAACAGGTAACAAGGAACTCTTAGAGAAGTCTTTAGACCAGGGGTTTTCAAAGTCTGTGCTCTCCCACTGTTGCATGCCCACCCCTACACCCTGTATCCTCCTAACATTCTTATTTTTCTGTTTGGTAGATGATTATTCTTTAAGCTTTGGAGCTACAGTGCCTGTAATTCTTTGAATGTTGGCTATAATATTTTTTTACTCCTTAAGTTTAACTTTAACAATGCACCTTTCCTTTTTTCTGTCATGTAATCTTACAATATTGGATTTATGGCAAAGATTTCTTTATGCCAGTGGCTACATACACAGCACAGCCGTAACGTATAACTCTCAAATACTCAGTGCTGCTCCTCAGCAAGCTTCTGGAAGATGGGCAATCAGAAGAAAGTGGGCTCTCTGGGGAGGGGGACCTTAAAGGGACAGAACCGGGATCTTCATGCTGTGAGGCAACAGTGCTAACTACTCTACTGCTGTGCCACCTCACTACAACAGGTGTCTCTTCAAATCCATTTCCTAGTTGTGATTCTACTTTCTACTGCTGTCTTTGTTTTGATTTGGTATCAGAGGTGCAAAATGAGAAACAAGTTTAAAATCTTCCTTTTACTAAGTAGCAGTTTTTTTTTTAACCCAGGTAGTTAGAAGTCTTTTTTAGGAATCCAGAAAAGCAAGTGAGACATTGAAGCTTTCTAAATGTTAAGTGGGACAAATCAAACGGCCACAAAGACAACTAGTGCTTCCTGTTGCTTTCAAACACATGCATGCACCTGTCCCCTTCACCTGACACAGATGGGAGGTCATCATAGTTTGAAAACCCCTGATATAGTCTGTATCCAGCCTTTAGTAAGAAGAGGAAATAGTGTGTACTGAAAGCAATCTTCTTAATGCTTTGATTTGATTTTGATTTGTTGACTACATGATTAATTGAATGTTGCATGAGAAAAAAAAATGTGCTTTAACAGCAAAATGTTTTGACCTTTTAGAGCAGAACTCAAGCGTGCTGCCAATGTGCTATACTAAAAGAAGTCCTGGATTTTAGGTGTGAGTTTCTGTTGTGCTGTGGGTGGCAAGTTTTTTGGATGCAAACACGTTTTCCCCATTTGGCCATTTTGAATGTCCGCCCATCTGGATTCTGACGCTGTTCAGGAGCCATGGATGTATTACTGTACATACTGTAAAGATATATATGTGGGAAATATACGGTTGAGTTTTATTTATTTATTTATTTATTTAAGTTTCATGACGTTACTCTGGAAATTTCAGGTGAAGTATAATTGAAATATGTAGCATTTTATTTGTCACTTTGGCGGTCATTGAGGCTATGGACCAACACAGGAAGCTTTTTCATTCTTACCAGTGCAATATTGTTGTTCACGTCACAGCAGGGGCACAATCTACCACAATACAATCTACAGGAAGTCTGAAAGCATACACGTTCACACACCACCTGCAGCTGTCTTTCACACCTCGTGAAAACTATTTATATTTGAACTGCTGTTGACATCTGCTGTCTCTTTACAGCAGTCAAGCGCGTTTTGTAGGACTACTGTACCTATTTTTCAAGCCGGAGTATTTTACAAATCCTTTGAAATATAACTCAAGACTGTTTTCTCAGTCAGCAGTGGGTGCATGGAAAGCCCATAACAGAAAACAGAACAGAACATGAAAATACATAACAGAAAACCATATTTAACAAGCTGTTGCATGTTGTCTAATCCGACTAAAGTTACTTAACCTACACTGTTAAAAATAATAAACCAATTATGTTGTCCTTTATGTCCTCACTGTAAAACTGAACATTTATATGAAAAAACAGCAGATTATATTTAAGATTATCACAATTATTGCCACCTTTGGATAAGAATCAATAAATGTAGAGACCTACATCTTCAGCTTTAAACAGTGGAGTATTAGTTTGTGGTTCCACTATCTAATAATGCACCTTTTGTGCAAGGGTTTTAAACATTAAGCTAAATGAGTCGTTGGATGTTTTGGGAAGTATACTAAACCTCATTAAGATTTGACAAGATACCACTTTTCATTTCAGTCTATAACATATGAGATGACTGCTCAGTTTAGCTTTAATGCTGAAACAGTGAATAAAAGTTAGCACACACTGTAGCTTCAATTAACAGTGTTTTAGCAAACCAATTATTTGTTGGAAGCACTTACTGACAATTAATGTGTTTAAACACAGTTTAAAACCTTCCAAAATTTCAATTCTAAGTTTTACATATCAGGACATGGAAAAAAAAATCATCTGTTCCTTACTGGGTCGTAATTTAGTTAAATACGATCACCAACACATGACATATTACTTTATGTCATTATTTATTTAACTAAACTAAAGGTGGCTTTACAGACTGTTGAATCAAAGGGTGTACTTAATTTTTCACACACTGCTTAGTTTTTGTTAAAAAAAATTGTGACTGTGTGGAATATGTCATGTTTTGTAGTTCATGTATATATATATATATATATATATATATATACATGAAACCTTAGAACTGAAAGAGGTTGTACTTTCTTTTCACGACTGTGTGAAGTTGAATTAGGGTTGTACTAATTACAATTGGTTGTAATACCAATTTGTACCAGTAGGTGGTATGAGGAAATGGGGGCTAAAAACAAATATCAAAGGTTAAACAGTAGCACAAATCCAAAAGCATCTCAACACATCCACTGGTAAAATGCTGCCCCATAGTGTTGAAAGTGTTACGTTTCAAAGCAGATAATTACAAAAAGTATCTTTAACTGGTTTGACATGTTCTGAATAAATGCATTTGCAGTGTTTTTGTTTTGTTTGTGTTATTCACTGATAACAATAAAAAGCAGCAGTGAAAGAAGACAGACAGCTGCCATCTTGGTTTGCTCAATGACATGTAAAAATTAAAAAGTCTTTCCCATCTTTCCTTGCACATGTGGTGAATTCAGCATGAGCTAAACTAACCGTTAGCTGTGAATGTATTTTTACCACATAGACAGTGACACAGATGTTTGAGAAAAAATCTCAAACATCCCACAATGTCAAACTGTTCATTTAATAAATAACCATTTTATAATTCAGTTAAAGGAAATCTTCTGGGCTTCCCCGTTTAACCACTGATATTCTGGAATAGGACTGGACTAAAATCCATGTGTTAACATCCTAATAACATTAACAATTAAAGACCTATTGATTACAATTATTCATTCATGACTATTTAATATTTTATAATACGGAATGAAGCCCAGGAATTACAAACGTTTTTAAAAGACATTATTAGTGAATAAAAAGAGATTTTAATCAAGCTGCCAAATGAAAGTCTGTTTTGATTAATATCTGGTTCTTTAAATTAATACATCCTTTAGAAAAAGGTTTCTTATTAGAAAGTGGGACTGACAATTTATTTTATAATGAGATGTTATTTGATGTCCAGCTGTAGCACCAGTCATATTTTGTTTGTACACATCTGAAATATAATGCCACAAATGCTGTAGGATGGTGACAAAGTGTATGGTGGCAATAATTAATATACATTTTCAATATATGCATTGTATGGGATTAGAGTCACATGCACAAAATTTAGACGTTTTAATAAGCATTTATTATAACCCCCTCTAGTTTTTATAAGCAGCATTATAAACACTTAGTGGCTTATAACACATTAAAATGTAGTTGTACGCTTTATGTGTCATTTCCACTTGTATTACCTTTTTATAATTACATGAATACACAAATACTTTATATCTGCCTAGTTACATTATTGTGTCATTAAATGTTTGTATACTGCTTATATTTGCTTGCAAAAGGTGGGTTAAAACAGTACTTCTCTGCGCCATGTTAGCTGCTGTATACAGATGGTTATTACTCATTTTTACATGTTTCAACTAATCCTTTAATCCATGATACTGACAGCCAATAATTAAGATACCACATGTACTTAATTAGGAACACCAGAATTACTTTTCTAAGTGATTTAGACTCACATATTCAGTAGGTACTGATGTGTCCTAGTTCATACAGTATGTGTTCTGGTAGATTTCTGACCCCCAGCATTTACCATTATCCTCTGTACTGTGGAATAAATATAATTGGACAATAACTTACCATGTGTCTGTGTGTTCTTTTTTTTTTAGCCTAAGAACAACCCCAAATTTCTCTTCAGCACTGTAGCCAGGCTGACAAGGAGTCAGAGCTCTGTTGAGCCAAGCATTCCTTTAACCTTAACTAGTAATGACTTTATGAATTACTTCACTAACAAAATTATAACCATTAGAGAAAAAATTATTCACAGCCATCTCACAGACGTATCATTAAGTACAGCTACATTCAATACTATTGATATTTATTTAGACTCTTTCTCTCCAATTGATCTTTCTGAGTTAACTTAAATAGTTACTTCCTCCAAACCATCAACGTGTCTATTAGACCCCATTCCTACAAGACTGATCAAAGAAGTCCTACCATTAATTAATACTTCAATCTTAAATATGATCAACTTATCTTTATTAATGGGCTACGTACCACAGGCCTTTAAGGTGGCAGTAATTAAACCATTATTTAAAAAGCCATCACTTGACCCAGCTGTC